>JAHWFP010031967.1:0-23615 GCA_023313725.1 Lithobius niger
GAGGCTTCCCTGGTAACCCCTTTCCCCTCCCGCATTCCTCCACCTCCATTATGTGGTGTGAATATCCCTCATTCCTTCTCCTCCTGCCTTGGAACCCCTGCTGTTTTGTTTTTTTAGGGAAGTAAATGTGTTTTTTCAAGTCGGTTCTACGAGCTAACATTATTAAAGCAATATTCCGTTTGTTACTGATTGTTACAGGACACAACCGTTCACATTGTCGGGCGGTCGTTCTTTCAAACTTCAATCCTATACCCCCCTTTTTTACGGCACATTTGACGTTTTTGTTAGTAATTATGTATATAGATAGATACGGGTGCAGAACTATGGACTTTCCCTTAACTTTTCGAGCCCATTTGGTTTTCCATCCTGTTTAATTCATATCCGATTAATAATATCGCTTTGAACTTGACTATATTTGTGGTGCAGGTTAATGAGCAATCTGTGTTACGGGTTACAGAATCTGTGTTTCAGCTAAAAGCTGACAGTTTTAAACCAAATTACGACAACTTGTAAATAACGAAGCCTTTTGTTGCACCAGAAAGTCGTATTTGGTGCAAAGCGAGCGTAGCTCCTTAGACATGTATGGAGTAACTCATTGGGATTTCTTTGTAATAACATCACGCCAAACCAATGAACCGAATTTGATGAAATTTAATGAATGGTTGTATGCTCACCAAGGACAACTCTGAGAGATACTATTTTTTTTTAAGATCGAAAATCGGGTATATTTTGGGCCGGATATTAAGGGAAAATCTATCGGAATTGTTAAAAATATTGTTAGAAACAGTTTTTGGTGTACGTAATGATTTTTTTTATTTTTATTTTTAGGGAGCGCGTACTCAAACTGGGTTATGTGGATGTCACATAGAATAGTGCGTTTTTCAGTCAAACAAAGAATGCAACAATTTTGAGGATCAACAATTCAGGTTCACGAGAAACATGACACCGCGTTAACTATCAAGGAAAAAATGTTTCATAGTTGAGAAAAAAAAATATAACGATCCGAAAAAAATTATGTGGAAGATTCAGTACAAAAATAAACAAGCAGCTACAGCGACTGCCTAGTCGCACCTGTCTTCTGTACGGTTCCTCCACTTCCAATATTGTGGCGTACACCTCTATCATGCACTACAACTGCTGTTATTATTTAATTTAGTTATTAATTCAGTCTATTAAACTTGACGTTGTAAACAATGGACGCGTCGAAGCAGTCTATTAAACAATGGACCTTGTAAACAATGGTCGTCAATATCTGGTACTGTTGCGAAGTTGAAAAAAGCGACGGACGGACGGACGGACAAAGTCGTTGCAATAGTCTTCTCGCCGGTTACAGCGTACAGAAGACTAAAAGGGAGGGAAGGAGGGGAGGGAATGAAAAAAGTAACGGAGAGACAGAGTGGGGGAAGGGAGAGGAGGTGTAGCTGCTCCCCCCCCCCCCTTACCAATCACGGGGAACTGCTCTTCCCCTTCCCAGCTTTAATCTCACGCTCCGCTCCTATAAGTCAACATGTAGTTGTGGTTATTTCGTAGATGCGAACTTCCAGAGCTGAGTTGAATTGTCTCCAAGTTGGTAAGCACTGTACGTGTATTACCGTTATTAATATGTGCTTAACGCTTGGTAAACGACTGTCACCTCAGTAAAAGAAAAGCATTTGTCCTAACTATGAACTGCGCTAGTGTTCTGTCTGCCAAGTCATTGTCAGACCTATTGTCAGAAACTTGTTTTGTCAATCCGTCATCATTACATTGCCAGCCACTGGCGGTACATTAACAAACTGCATGGATTCACGGTTTTCGCCCGTTTGACGATGGTGAGGGTAAACAGATTAGAAAACAAAAACGAACTCGTTTGATGCTTAAAGGCGCTTTTCACCTTTACAACTCCTTGATGCAGCACCGTAGAATCTTTGAGCAATATAAAGTAAATAGCAGAAAATTAAAAATGGAACAGCGGCAGCGGCGCCGTTTTCATAATTAAAACGAGATCCACGTGACCCACATCAGCCTGTTGAATGACGGAGAATCTGCAACGTGGATGCCGTGTACAGAATATGGGAAAAGCGATCAAAATGGTGAACAGGTGACTTTAAGTTAAGGTTTAGCTGATCCTTTAACCGATACTAAGGCTCTTTGTATGCTTAGCACAGTTCTACAGGTAACTCAGGGTTCGTGCGAGTCCTTGAAAACCTGGGTGTGTCCTGGAAAGTAATAATGAAATTCCATGCCGGGGGAAAAGTGCTCGAAAATCTTGTAAAATTGTATATGTATCACAGTAGGATGAAGAACAGAAAGTAGATGACGTGACTGAAGAACACTGACAAAAATTTAGCCATGAACATAGTCGAAGGTAGCCTTACATTATTTTTCGTTTGTTTGGGCATAAAAGTTTTGAAATTTGGGCTCTGGCTTTAATTGTATCTGCGTGTATAATGGTTGGATACAGCAGTAAAGTTTCACGTGAACTAAACAGTACAGCAATACTGCAGTATCTGAAATCTTGTAGGAAAGTTTATTTGCGTTGCTTTGCTGTTTGACTTCGGATCATTTTGTAATAAAGTTATCCTAGGGGTTGACAACTCTAAACCTAATGCTTAAGTGAAACAAAGACACGTGGGTTCTTTTTATAAATCAAGGTTTATTCACATAGCCTAGCTAAGCCTGAAATTGGGCTAGCTCTACCAATGATAGCCAAGCAAGTATTATTTAGCACAAGTAGCCCAAGCTACAGCACAATCCCTTAACAAGTAACCTCTACATTAATTTAGTACCAGACCAATAGTCTAAGGTTAATACCAATAATTAATAACTACAATCTCCTAATTAATCACAAGCAAAGTATGCACTGCTGACCAATAATGAACCAACACAGTAGCCTACAGTGTGCAACCAAGATACTGTTATTAGCTGTTAAATCCAGATACATCAGCACAGCCTCTTCAGATAAACTACCAGGTGAATTCAAATACAATCCTCACAACATAGCAAGTCCTGTATTCAACTTGAGAATAATCAATTCCAGCCAGAGAACACCAAAGATCAGAGAACCAACAAGCCAGGGAGTCACGCCACGAAGAGACCAGAGAGAAAGGCTTCCTGTCTTATATACTAGCCCAGTGAAAGGGTTTACATTCTAAGCTCAACACTTTTATCCTCTAGTGGGCAGTCTTAGAATTAAAGAAAAGGGTTAACCTCAAAAGCTAGCTGCTGTTGCCCTCCAGTCCAGTGGCCAGCCAGAAAACCTCAGCACCTATTTACCTGAATAGCAGTCTCCAGAACCAGGCTAAAATCTAGCCTATTATAATAAGCTGAATATCAAGGGTGTTGTATGGCTGGATGACCATAATTATGTAGTACAATGATTAAGTTAATGACCCCAATTAGTATATGCTAATAACGAGTAATTTGCATAATTATTAATATACTGCTTTTAATTAGTCTAGTTGCACACTGTTGACTAGCACAATATATATATATACGGTACGTTACAAGTTAAACCTTACCTTACCTTGCCTTGCTGTGTTTTGTATTCTGCTTGTATTAAGAACCTTCAAGTGTTTCCCCTTTTCGATTCCATAGGTATTAAGACTGAAACTTGCAGGACTATTCCTGCACTACACGTGGGTGGCGCTTCCCTGAACTGATAACAGGATGAAGGCCAATGCACTCAACAAGGTCTTTTCCAACAACGGAGTTTTGGACAGTAACTCCCACCAGTCAACCTTGGTAGACACCCCCCCCCCCCCTCCGTCTCAACCATTTTCGTTCAACTGATTCGGCCTGTGCCGTCACCTTCACCCCAACCCGGATCCTGGTCCTTTTAAATCGTATTAAATCTAGCCACTCAGTTGGTCCAGACAGTAAATCAGCATACGTCTATAAACAGACTGCTTCTCCTATCTGCGAACTCTATCTTTGATCTTTGCCCTGTCCTACCAAACCAGTTTACTACTTGATGTTTGGTCAACTGCCATTGTTGTTTCCATCCTTAAGAAGGGTAATCCTTCTGACCAAGCGAGTTATCAACTCATTTTCCTTACCTGTATCCCTTGCAAGATCATGGAAACGATTCTTAAAAGGATGCTATCCTTACTATGCCTGCAAATATGAATTTAACTTTGATAACCAATTTGTTTTTTTACCTGGTAAATCTGTAACCCATTGACTGCTTATCATTTTAGACAAATGGATCGAGGCATTCGATCTGGGTATTGGATCCAATTACATCAGGATTGATTTTTAAAAAGGCCTTTGAGTTGGTCTTGCATTCTAAGTTAATCTTTAAACTTCAGTCGTTTGTGTTTCCAAATCATCTTTTGAGTTGGATACATGCCTTTGTTTCGGCTTGCTCACAGCCTGTCATTGTGGGTGAAAATTTGTCTACTAGTTCTTCTTTGATGAGCAGGGTTCCCCAGGGACCAGTTTTAGGACATCTCTTGTTCATTCTTTTCTTGGCCAACCTTCATGTCCGTTTGCATAACATAGAACAAGAAAAGTTTGCTGACTACCTTACTACCTATCGTTCTACCAACCTATGCTTTTATACTCCAGTCTGATATCGATGGGGTCTCCCGCTCTCTGTGAACAAATGCCATCGTTTCCCTGTTGGGAACTCTAACCTTGACAGAACCAGTACTCTTGGGGATTAACCACTACACTGCTGACTCCGTGCGTGACCTTGGTGTGTAGTTACCTCCGACTTAAAACCAGCTATACATTGTCGTACAATTGTTAGGAGTGCAAACTTTAAATCAGCTATTGTTAGATGGTGTTTTACCTTGGATTTTGCATTTACGTTTTTCCCACCCTCGAGTATGCTTGCCAAGCTTGGTCTTCCTGGCTGCTAAAGGCCGTTCACGTTGTTGAGTCGGTTCAGCGTACATACACAAAGTCGCTGACCGGCCTTCATAGGTACTCTTTCCTTGAACGCCTTAAGATCTTAAATCTTGACAGCCTTGAATTGCACCATCTCAAGGCTGACTTAATTCTTGTCTTTAAAATTTTGCATGATCGCATCCCCTCTGTCTTGCCCTTCTTCGAAGTTTTGCACTTTACTAAGACTACAGGCCACGCTCTCAAACTAGTTTATATATTTTTTTCTGTCCATGTTGTTACGGTGTGGCACGACTTTTGCGACTTTTCGTAGGGAACCCAACACTGTTGACTTGAGGAACCATTTCCACCGCCCTGAGTTCTTTTTTTCCCACCTTCTTAGTCAGCCACTCTTCCTATACTTTCACTGGTTGTAGCCAGCCATGTTACATTGTGTTACTTGAGACTTAATTTTTAATCTGCTTGTTTAAATATTAGAGAGTTGATGTTAGTGGCGCATCAATGCACTCTTTCTTTCTCTCGCCAACTTCTTTGGCATTAATCTTTTTTTATTATTATTATTACATATCATGACCCATGAGGGATCGGATTCTACTGTCCTTAAACAAGATTAGGATCCGTGATATGATCACAGTTTTAGCTAAAAAAGTAGAACCTTTAATAACTAGAGGGTTAACAAGTTCTACGACATGTGTCTAAACAGAATAGTAGATTACCCTTTTTAGGAGGGAGGGCGGGGGGCTTTACATTACAGTTTCAAAAAATTGTGAAACAATAATAAGCAGTTAAGAATAAGGTCCCTGATTACCACTGAGGACCAAACGTTAGAACAACTTATTATTAACAGATCAAACACCCTGCGAGAGGAATCACGAAGCAGGGGGGAGGGGGGGGTGTTGAAAAATAACAAACCATGTTTCCCCCCCCCCCCCCCCCCCCCACGAGAATGACTTATGGTTTCGCAAAGAACCCGTAATCGGTGCTAAAAAAAAAAGCCAGTACAGTTGCAGGTGTGAATGAATCAGTGCTGAGCAGCGTAAACTAAGAAAAATATTTATAACACCAAAACAAACACCAGCAGGTAATAGTTCGACTCTAAACTCAGTAGAAAGTAATGGGCCTAATGTAGATGTCAAAATATAATCCTAAAATTCAAAGCAAACATTTTATTTACTCACACAAATGTTTAACAAGTGTTATTTCGAAATAAATTACGGAAGACACAATTTCAGTTACTCTAGTAATACGTCCCAGCCAGTGGAGATGTGTTCCCTTGCATTTTTAAAATTAACCAGGAAAATGCCAAAAAAAACCTGGGTGCCTTTACTCAACCTAGCGTTCAATACGGGTCAGAAAAAAAAAGACTGTGGGCGCGTAACCAAAAAAATGGGCTCTTACTGTAACTCACAACACACTAAGAGGGCTTTGCAGATGACCCAATGACCACTGATACCTTTTTTACAAGTAGAAACTAGAAAGCCACAAGAAATACGTGAAAAACTTGAGTAACCTTTTTGCACAATGGAAAGTTAACCTAGAAAAACCCGTACAGAATTTATCAGCCAACAAAAAAAAACTGATGGTTATAATTCCCAACCATCCAACAACATTTGTAAAGTTTTTATTTAGCCTTCGAAAAGTAACGACTAAGTGCATCAGCATTCAAGTGTTGCTTCCTGGTTTTGTATTGGAGTCTAAATCCTGTAACAATAAACTACATCGCAGCAGGTGGCCATTTTTGCCTGCCATCTGTTTCAACCAGTGTAGGGGATTATGATCCATCTCAATAATGGAGCGGGTTCCATATAAATACTTATGAAGCTTTACTACCGCCCAAACAATGCAGGCGTATTGTTTTTGTGTCAAACCTTAGGGTTGTGTCCTAGGTTACAGTTTTCGGGATAAGTAATGGCAAGGGTGCTCTTCACTGTCAAAATATTGAGAGAGCACAAATCCTATGCTACAATCTGAGCAATCATACTGTACTACGAAAGTAACATTGAAGTTTGGAGCTCTCAACACGGGCTTTGAGACCAAAGCTACTTGTAATAAATCAAACGACTTTTGTTTGTCATTGTCCCCTTCGATTGGGTCAGGTGCAGTTTTACGCAGTGCATCAGAATACTCGGGTATATAATGCTGAGTATATCCCGCTTGTTATCATGGTAGAAGTTGGAGGAGCGAGGTATAATCAACCTAGTGTGGTATAATCACCCGATTATACACCGGGGTATAATTGGGGTGATTATACCCCGCTACCTTTCCGTTGTACGCATGCGCAACTTTCCAAGCTAAGCTTAAAACAGACGCCAACTGCTAGTTAATGCACACGGCTTTTGACTCCTATATATACCAGCTGGAAAACACGACGTATTCATTATGGTTTTCGTATTTTAACGTCACACTTTAAAATGTTTTTGGCTAGTATCTTATAGGTTTTCTTCGACCATCTATTGGTATAAATTATTTTAATTTTTACGGCATTAGTCTTTTAGTTTTTCGATCCCATGGTAATTATTAGCAAACAATTAAAAATTAGTATGGGAACACACACAGCACCATCCTCAGCGGATTTCAGCAATGCGTGATAGATGCGGCGCATTTAACGGGAGGAAGTCACCAGCAGCAGCATCGCCTATAACTTCTCATTGGAGACAAATAAGAACTGATAGTCTGGTCAGCTAATGAACGTAGCATTACGCTATAAATATTAATAAACACAAAGTATGCTCAGTCGTTTTGTTATTATTTATTTTGAATTGGAATATACTCCAATAAAACAAGCCTTCTAGCTTTTGTGGATAATACGGCTAAAAATGTTTTCGCGCTCAGCCTGTAAACAGACTAAAACTAACTCATGCTAATTAATTTAAAATTATGCCCCTTGCGCTACGCGCTGGGGATATAACTGCAGAATAATTAGCATTCGTTAGTTTTATTATCAAGTTACAGGCTTCGTGCGAAAACAGTAGCCGTATTATCGACAAAAGCTCTAAGGCTATTACAACTGATAATACCTGATATCCTACCAACCCTGAGAAAGATCACACGCCATCTTTAGTGGCAGGTTGTTTGAAGGCTCGCTCAGCTTGCCGCATTCACGGTAAGCCCAGCTTTCCTTAGAACAGAAAGAAAACCATAAACATTTTCCAAATGGCCTTCCTGTGTCTTGGAACCTATGGCCACATCGTCCTGGACGGGAGTATCATAATGATGCTGATTTGGTATTGATTAATTCAGAACTCAGGATTACTATTAACGTTAACACCCACCGTGGTGGCAGTTATCTTCCCAAACTTAATTAGTGATGCCCATGCTGTGACGCCCGATCTCTCTACAAATAGTAGTAACATGCTATGCTTGATCTAAACGTCGGCAATAGACATGAAAACTAACATTAGTATAACACCACAACTGATACACCAGGAGTACGACGCTGCTAAAGCACCGCCCTTCGTACCAGCCGTTGCTACAGGACCCATGTGATCCGTTACAAGGACTTCGGTTTCCACCGGCCTCGTTTCCTCATTTTTCCAAAACAACACTGCTAGGACAAACGCTGAAGTTTGGAGGTTGGGGAAATTTCTGCAATGAGCGAACTCCCCCGTAAATTGATGAAGTTCTACTAGCTTACGATATCTAACATCGTTTGTTGGGACAGTATCCCTAATGACTTTTCATGACTCCCCATTTACAGTCGTCCGAGAAGTCTTGGTACAGGATATACTCATCTAAAAAGGTAAACAGTTACAAAGATTGACTTCATGCAGCCTTTTGCAATATGTCAGGCCATTTTTCATGTACAGCAAGACCTCATTTCATGTCGTTGTCAAAGTTTACATTTGACTTTTCGCCATTTTTACTGTTGTCGGCAGTATTGAGTTTGGGTTATGACTGCTTATTTTGGTTGTAGTGATTTCCAGAATTGAAATTCGAATCTCCGTTGCCGGAGTTTGGATACTTTTTTCTGACCCTGTTGCTGCTGTGGCTTATATTTCACAGATTGAGCAGGTTTTGAGTTGTCACCTTTGTTAGCACCCAATGATGCGTGTTTGATATCTTTCTGAGCTAAGGAGGTTACCCGACGAGCCATATATTTGTCTGCATACGTAACAACGACTTCGATGCTATCATACTCAGGCTTCTCTTGAATCCAGTATCGTAGCTGGTTGAGACAATTAGCTAAAAACTGTTCCAAAAGAAACACATCTTTGATTTTACCTGAGTCATCACCAGTATTGGTGAGCTATAATCATTGAGCCATTTGTGTTCGTAAACGGAATGCAAATTTGCAGTACGTCTGCTCCGCTGGTTTAGCAAAACTACGAAACTTAACACGTACAGCGTCAGGCGTAATTTTAAATTGATATTTGGCTATATCTTGTGTTTTGTTGTCACCCCAAGTAGGCAAGAGTTTTACAATGCTCTTGTACCTATTTGAAGAGTTGGGTGTATTGTTGTGAACCCTGCATTTGAGCTTCCTTATCTCTTGCACAATTTAGTATGATCATTTTCAAGATCCATTTCCCTATCTTTAGTGCTGCCATCAAGTTCCCGGGTTTTAATACTGGCCTCTACTTCTAGCTTTTTAGTTTCGGCTTCAATTTGGAAATGTAAAGCTTCAGGTTCGTTTTGTAGCCGAAATGATTTGGCTTCACATTGCTGGATTTGCACCAGTTGTGCCAAAGGAGCCCCTTCGTTTCCAGCTGAAAGCAATTTTAACTTCAATGATTCAGCAGCCTTTAACTTTTCCCGTTCCCGTTGCTGCTTAGCTTCATGTACGGAATTAGCCAATCTAACAACTCTTCCAGTTTACACCCTTGTTTGTCAAATGCATCCTGTAGTTTTAAAACTGTTGAGGATTTAATATCACTTTCCCCTCTCCCTATTTCAGTACTAAGTTTCTTTAAATCTTAGAGAAATCGGCACAGACAGTTTCGACGTCAACGTTGCTGATCTACAAGTAATCTAGTTAAATTTTCAAGATACACTTGGAAGTGCGCAAAAAAAAATCTACAGTAGCGCTAGCAGGAGCTAGGTTTCAAATGAACACGCATGATAGCGACTCCTACAACACAGTTCGCTAAATTCAACGGTTTTTCTGCTTAGTGCACAGAAAACTCTAACGTACCAGTTACTTTGCTTTAAAATTAAACTATTTTAACAGCCAGATTAACCTTTTACCCTATTTTAACTAAATTTAATTCTATGGAAAAATTCTGAAATATCAACGGATTCAATTATACGGGGAAAATCTCAAAATCACTTTTTTCAAACTAAATTTACGATCGTACACTTTACTACCAATACAAACAATTTTTAAAATTACCTAGTACTCGCCAGCACTATTCTTTTTCTTATCTTTCTAAATCGATAACACAGCTATTTAATAATAAGGTAAAAGAAACACTACTCAACACTAATCGTAAATATAGAAGGTCTGCTCCAGTTCTGCACTTAAAAACCATGTGTTCTCTTGCTTTTTGAATGGTCGAAGTTGTTTGTAACTTGTGGTTCTGCAGAAATCATGTGTCTTCATTAGTACACGCCGGTGTAGTCACGGTGACTAACTTCTCAAAACCAAAGTTCCAATGCGATGCGGCAAAAGATATTAAACATCTGGATTTTTCGGAACCACTGGCAGGCCTCTGTGATCTAACTGACCCAGTGGAAACGGATTTTGTTGTTAGCACAAAAAGTGGCCAAATTTTACTTATGTACACAAATTTGCTTTGAAGAACGAAAGACTGCACTTCTCAACAACAAAAACGGTAGAGCCAGCCTGGTTAGGTTCTATGTCTATAAGCATCGGTCGTTGGTACCGAACACTAATTTGTTACACTACCTACCATGCCTATTGGGAGCGTTGGCTTGGGTCCCGGCAGGGACTGGCATATGTCTCGACGAAGGAGTCGCTACGTGTTATTGGATTACGGAACATGCCCTAAACTACCTAGGGAGACTAAGAATATGGTAATGGTAGGTAGGGACTCCTAACTAAAAAAAAATCATTGCTGCCACCCCCTATTAAGACAGGCGCTAATGTTTACTGTAAAGTGTTTCGTAACTAGTTGGAATGGAACCAAATCGAGGTACGACGAAATTGTTGTTTAACATGCAACAACAAGAAATTTTAAGTAGATACAACATTTGCCAAGTAGAAATGTGTGCATTCAAAAACATTAATTAATCACAAGTGGTACAAAACTACCGTTGGAATCATTTCGCTAGCTTTAATACCGGTTTAAATTTGGATGTCAAAAATTAAACAACACGTTTAAAACCCGATTTTCCATTTACAATTTGGGTGGAAAATTAAAATAGCTGAAGCTAGCAATGCTGAGTTTAAATAACTACTCGTGGACCACAAATTAGGGAAGCCTCATTCCCAAACAGTCCGGGAATGTTATAATTAAGCCCTAACTGAACACTACTTGCAAACGAGTTTAAGTTAAAACTACATTCTACATATCCATGGAATCCAAAGCAACATGACATCGAAGTGTGACGTTCAAGCCACTAAGCGACTAAGCCGCGCCCTGACTTCTTGGTCATGGCCTCCTGATGGATAAGACATTTGAACATTGCGTCCGGGTTTCGTACACACTAAACAAAAGCGCAGACCGTGGTGCGAGCAACAAACCCGACTTCTCCTCAAGTTTTTCGTCTTGAGAAAGTCAATTTTGTACTTTTTTTACTCGTTACCTGATTGATTGAAAGCCGCACTAGCGAAGCGTTTTGAGTGACCTAGCCGAGGCTTCTTGGATCCGTTTGAGAAAAATGGTTTTATGTCCAGCCATGCTTTTTTCAAGTGCAAATGCGCTGACGTTAAATTATTTTTATTTACAAAAACAATGTAACATTTGATTCTCGAGGTTAATATCTACACAGCCAAAGCTCGGTATTTAAAATCGGATGAATATTAAAGGAGCTAGAGCGAAAAGAAAATATTGTTGATCACGTAGGTCAATGTGCTCAAAATTTAAGTTCAAGAGTTTTTCAGAAGCATATTAAATTACTTGTTACAACTACAGTAAATGTACTTACGATTCAAAAGGTGCAAGAAACAATCATAAATTTTGAACGCACAACAAAGGCACAAGGCCTTGTAAGTCAATAAAAGTAAACATGGGAAACACCGCTACATTTTCGGGTTGCAAATCATGAAAACTATATAAATAAAAACGATTTTCAAGTAGCACATGATTTACAAGAGTACGAATAATAAACTTTAATGCACGGCGGTGACGTCACGCCAACACATCCCAATGCTAAAAGTGTAGCCGTTATATACGGTTAATCTGAAAACCCACACACGTGACCGTGGGTTAAATTTGATAACCCACACTTTTTCGATAACCTACACTTTTTTTTTGATAATCTAACACTTTTTCCGCGCTCCACACAACCACTGCTCTACCACGTGACATACTTTGCAAAACTACCGTACACAAAACAAATTCAACCAACATAAATAAGCACATTTGCAACCTGCGACCTTTATCGTACTAACACGAAAAAAAAAAAAACTCGCGTAGGCTACTATGCTAGGACCCCACCCGTGCAGGAATGGTCCAATCCTCCAACCTTTCACTCCGACAGTACTAAAACTAGGCTACCGATACTTGTAAACACACCTAAATACACCTAAAAACATACGATACTCAAGCGAACAGCACATTTATAACCTGGCGACATTTTACGCACTAACACGAAAAAAAAAAACCTCGCGTACGATGCTAGCCCCCTCCCCACCCCCACCCACGAATGAATAGTCCAAGCCCAATCCCCCCGACAACCTTTCGTTCCGACGGTACGAAAACTAGCCTACTGACACCTTCTAAACACACTTAAAAATCTACGAGACTCAAGCGAATAGCGCATTTTATACGCTATATCTATTTAAACTAATAAAGTACAAAATATACGGTTTTACCTTAAACACAAATGTCGGTGACTGGGACTGGATATAGGGACGTCCTCGCATACCTGAGACTTTCGAAGAGAGGAAGTTTAAACCGGAAGTTTGAGTTCAGGAATTTACGTCATAATTCACAAATAAAATTTTCAAATAAATTTTTTTTTAATCTCAAATAACTACTTGTTGGCTCGACGTCACACCTTAGCATTAAAACACATCCCCTCGCGCTGGCGCGCTCGTTCGATTTTGCAACCCCTCGATCTTTGGACTGTTCCGTTTCTCGCAGACGAGCAATTATTTCGGGATAACCCGGTCTACTTCACGGATATCTATTATTTAATTTTAACTTTATTTCAGACCAGCAAGGGTCCATATAAAAAACATTACAAATAAAACAAATATAATAAAACACTAAAGTATAACAAAGACAGACAACACTGAACCACTTTCACAGCCTCCACTGAAGCAATCCCCAAAGGATTTTCCCGACGGTAGGGAGACTTGAGTCCACAACTGCCCTCACAATAGAATTTTCCGAGGGGTACAGTCTGCTCAGGAAAGCATACACCCTCTGTCTACGGACTTCCCTAAAACTAAACCATGCGCAATGGCTGTTTGCTGTGACGTCACCATGAGTTAGCTAATGACGAACAAGAACAACGGCTGTTTGGCCTTCTGATTGGACTAGCCCAGTCACGTGATGTGTACGTCACAGCAAACAGCCATGGTGCGTGGTATAGGGACACCCAAGGTTGTAAACAACCTACTGGCACTGCTCCAAGTGGGCAAACCAAACAAGAAAAATAGGTAAATCCATTACACTTTTATTTATTCACTGGAAAGTCACATTATCATGACCCATGAAGGATTGGAGTCTACAGTCTTAGCATAATTATTGTTGGGTGCCATGCAGGGGCGCCACTACCATTAAAAAAGTGAGGGGGCCAAATGCCAGCAGTTGCGTAAATAACGGGAGGGGGTAGGGGCAAGAGCCCCCCCCCCCCCCCCCCCCAACTCCACTCAAAAAAATACGAGCCGAGGGGCATACAAATCATTGGAAAATTCTAAATTCTCTATTTTCTTCAAAACTTTTTTTTTCAATAAAGCATACATTACGTAAAGCAAGAAAAGTAATCTCACAATAAAAATAAAGTGGTCGTACGTTTTCTAGCAGGGGGTGTCAACGGGCGGAGGGGGGGGGGGGGAGGGGAGCTCTAGAATTTGCCCTCTCTCCGTAAAATATGTATACAGCTACGACTGAATGCTACTAAGTCAGTCATATCAGTTGATTCCGCGTCACATGACTTGAATGAAGCGTAAGGGCATAATGGTGGTTTGCTGTACTATTATTCTTAGTTTATGATTTTCGCTGATAGCTTAATTTCCAATTTATTTTTATAGTAAGTCAGAGTAGTGGGGGAGGAGCGAGATAGAGACTGATCGCAAGATTGTGTGTACACAACTAGAAGTGGGCAACATAGTGATGGCCACGATAAAGTATTGCCAGATTTTTTATTCCAATATTTATCACATCTTTACTAAAGTTAATGAACAATTAATACCACATTTCTTATGGTATTATAAGACGTATAGAAATGAACATCGCACATTGTTACTCAATGTAAATATATTTTAGAAGATTTAACTAATAACGTAAGTTTCACTTACGAAACTGGCACATTGAAAACATAGCTTTTTCTTTACGTAGTTTCGCTTAGTGCAAAGCAACTGTCATGTTCAATTCGTGTGCTCCGTCACGTTGCGTGCTTTTGTTCCGAATCTAGTGTTATTATTGTATTAATAAAAACAGAAATTAAAATGCCAAACCAACGTTAAAATGAAGAGTTGACTAAAAAAAAAAATTTCTCTCTCCCGATTTCTTAAAACTGAGGGGGCTATTATTGGTCCCAGCAAAAAGTGGTGGGACCATGGCCCCCCTGCCCCCCCCCCCCCCCCATCTCCGGCGCCTATGGTGCCATGTATTTAAAATATTAGGCTTCCTTTGTAAGGCGAAACTTCTTCTCCCTCTGGGCTTCACTCTTTTTATTCATAAATGGGCTTTAGTTTTATTCTCACGAAATATCTGTGAAGCGGGGAAGACGTTTTTGTCTTTCTCTCCGGCTTTTTACCGGTTTGTGCAAGATGGCCGACATTTATAAATGGGCCTACTACTACAAATAAACATTCAGTACCTTTTGAAAAGATGATGAGTATCCTGAAACAATACCGTTGCGATGTGTGGACACATGTGCGAGCAGCTGATAGGCTAGCACCATTTCACGTTTTTACCCAAATTACCGAGAAAGGTGAAATACGGCGAATCTAAACCCCACGACCAGTGTGGAATATATATCTAGTGCCACTCTTTCTCTGACAACGGTAAAAATTTGGATGAAACTAGTACCTGCTTTCAACGATTTACCGCCAGAGTTGCCTGTTGCCCACGCAAGAGTATTTCATTAATTTCCGCAGGTATTGTCGCTATTACCATGGTTAGGTTACCATGATAATGATGCCGCGGTTTTTATTTCAGGTTTCGTCACCTACGAGAACCTGACAAGCGCTGCCTTCTGGTGCCGTTGCTGAAAGCAGGTATTATTTTATAACATGTTTTCAGAAAAGCGTCACTACCTATTAATCTACCCTGCCCACGACACTCAGAACTAAATATGTACGAGTGTGAATGATGCAAGTAAAAAAAATAATTGATACGGACCTTATTCTCTGTTACGTTTTCAACCCCTTAAGAAAGATGGATCCACTTAAACGGCCTCAGATGGGGTTTGGGAGGAAGGAGGGCAGTGGAAGAATTTAGGAGGTCATGATATTCCAAGAGGCACTTGGACCGAAAACACGCTTGACCAGCTACCAAACTCCCACTGTTTGTGGATAAGAAAACGACGGTTCATCAACTTTAGTGGTCAAGGAAAGCATTGTGCCAAGTGCACCAATGCTAACGGGTGAACTACATTACCAGCTATAGTTACCCCTCTTCCCGCCCACTGCCAGTTACCCCTCCTCTTTTTCACACTCTTTGGTAGTAGGGACAGTCATCTCGACCCACGGGACAAATGACCGCAGCGCAAGTACTGACTGATACTGACCCTACCATTAAAGGGGAAGCATTACTTACTGTCAAATGGATCTGATGCATCAGATTCAGCATGTACATAGACCCTACCCACATCAGTCACTCCTCCAGAGCCAGAATAACCACAGTCTAAGGAGGAACTGCCCGCTTCATGGATCCAAAATAGAACTGTGACGGGTGTTCAGCAAAAACCTAAACCGACCCAGGATTTATTTACCCCTAACGTTCACTTGGCCCCGTGCTCTCCTAGAATGACTAGAGATTTACAAAATACGATTTCACAGGATGTCTCTTTGGGAGTTATCTCCCCCTTAGTCATGCAAAAACATTACCACTCAGGAAAACGATCCCTGCACATACGAATAAACATACACGATGCATAGATTTACCTCAACTTGAGATGGGGTAATAAGTATTTTCCCCATAAGGTATACCAAGTAAAAGAGTTAGATCATTCTCCTATAAGGGTGCTTTCGCTAATGTACATCTGGGTCGTAGTAAAAGCCACCCGATTCCTAAACCCCTATTACCGTGTAATGCAATTCCTCTTCCAGGTTACACCTTACTCGATACGAATATACCATCATGTGTATTGAAAAAGGATGAGGAGAAATCTATAACTGCCCAGCGGCCTAAAAAAACCTCGTTGTATAAGGCCACGGAAAACAACGAAGGCCTTAGGCCCATGTACTACAGATGAAGATTTTGTTTGCCTGGAATATATATCCAGGGGTTACATATATTTTATTTTAATGTTTGTTTATGTAAACTTGTTATGTCAGTCATAGTCAATATGGACTTCTCCTGGTTGCATTGCTAAATTACACGGCTCGTGTAAAAATATTTTTAGATAATTTTTAGATAAATTTAAGAGTTTTTTTGTGCACAGGCTTAGAGGGGAAGGATGAACACCCCCTGATCCCATGACAAATGTCCAACAACATGTGGTATTTTTTTTTAGATTTTCTTATTAAGTTACCGGCTGTCACCTAACTTAACTCCTTGCTTCTATCTGTTTAATTTTTCTTTTACCCTCATTTGTAAGTGACGGTGGAAATCACGTTTAAGGCCATCTAAAATAACGTTTAGATGTTTCTTAATTACGATACGTGTTGAGATTCGAATATACATCTGTTCTTTCTATTACCTATGTGAATACCTTGTTAATTCTTTATCTTCACTCCTGCTTTTACATTTCTTTTGCCACTTAAAAACCATTAACCTATACATTTGTTCAATATATGCCTTGTGGCGGATCTATTAATATGACCAGTCAGCAGATCCAGACTGGAGCTGTTCTATCACGAATGAGGACTGACCTTACCTGAAGAGGATTTAGTTCCCGAATTTGGTCCTTTATGACCCACTTCCCTCAAGTGTAATGATGAATTATTTGGACTTATAGGCATGGTCATAACATTTTAAAAATTAATTGTATATTAACCACGGATAGAATAATGCTTATTGTACTTTTTCTGCAATAACTCAATGTAATAATTTGTTATTTTTTATCCTACTAACAGGATTTATCACATATTTGTTAACTTAACCAAGTGAATAATTGGCATAGTATAATACTTCACCAGAATATATTTTATATTCTTGCCAGTTGCTACGTCGTCTACTCAAGTCAAGGAAAGAGTTGGGGGGGGGGGATTTTTTCCTCCCTTCTTGAACTCCTTCCCCTTTCTGGATATTCAGATGTGGTAACCTGGTTTTCCCCCATCTTTCCTTTCACGACCTTGCTGCTGTCTAATGTTGACTGACGTCATTATTATTGTAATATTCTCCCTCAACAATGGGTTTACTTTTTACCACTGTCAAGAGACTTGAAAGGACTTTTTTCCATCGTAGTATTGTTTCGCTTCCTTCCCCTCCAATCCATGAATACATTACTACCATAATCATTACTGAGTGCCATGTATTTAAACTATTAGCTTTCCTTTTTAAGGTAGAGCTTTTATTTTTACTTTTTTCATCGGTAAATCGTCTTTAGTTTTTCTCTCACAAAATATCTGTGAAGTGGGGAAACATGCTTTTGTCTTTCTCTCCGGCTTTTTACCAGGTTGTGCAAGATGGCTTACATTCGTGATTAGGCCTACTTCTCCAAATAGACATTCAGTCCCTTTTGAAAGATGATGAATCATGAAGCAACACCGTCATGATATGTGGACACATGTGTGAGTAGATGATAGGCTAGAACCATTTTAAATTTTTACCCAAATTACCGAGAAAGGTGAAGGTCCTAGAGAAGGCGAAACTAAAATCACACAACACTTAGAACCAAAGATGTACAAGGGTGAATGATGCAAGTAAAAAGAAAATAAATTGATTCGCACCTTATTCGCTGCTACTTTTTCATCCTTTTAAGAAAGATAGAGCCAATAAAACGGCCTCAGGTTGGGTTTGGGAGAAGTAGGGCGGTGGAAAAACTTAGGAGGTCATGATATTCCAAGAGGCCCTCAGACAGAAAACATGCTCAACTACCTACCATACTCCCACCGTTGGTGGAAGAGGAAACGACGTTGCATCAAGTTTCGTAGTCAAGGAAAGCATCATGTCAACTGCGCTAACTCTACCGTGTGAACTACGTTACAAGCTATAAGGACACTGTTGCCCCTACTGCTTTCCACAGTTACAATCAAGAGATAATTTGTGTGTTCTGTTAAAATAGGGCTTCAAATCCTCATTCTCAGTTTTGTCCGGCGAACCATCGTTAGTGTATCGATAGACTGTTGCCAGCAGCCTATTTTTTAATGTGTGCTTCTCAAGTTGGTCAGCCAAAATTGGAAGCTATTCAAGGGCTTCCAGATTCATGACGCGCCAAGCAGGGTGTCGCATGGAGGGGGGTTCATACGGAGTCGGCATTCTTGATAGAAAATCTGCCGGGGATGTGTTGTAATTCAAAGTCATATCCATTCAAGAATAGGACCCAACACTAAATGTGAGTTGCCACCATTGCAGGAATGGAAACTTTGCTTCCAAACACCCACAGCAGAGCCTCTGGTTAGTCTGCAGTACAAACTCTTCCCAGCCAAGTATTGGTGGAAGCATTTTTTAACCCAAACATTAGAAAAGGCTACCAAGTTCGGCATTGCTCAGTGCTCTGAAAACGAATCCTCTCCACTTGGCACTGTGTGCAAAATGCATGCATCAATACCAACTGGACTTGCGTCTCACACTAGAGGATAGGTAAATTTGGGCATAATGTGCGAGAATCTTGTAATCGAGGAAAACTACCTTTGCATTTTGGATAAACCATGAATATTCTTTGCTCCAACACCAGGCTGTTTTTAGAGATAACAATTTGTTATGTAGAGCCAGTATGGTTGCCAAATGAGGGACGAATTTGCCATACTGGTTCATGAAGCGTAAGTAAGAATTTAATTCTTGAATGTTAGTAGGTTCAGAGGCAAGCTTAACAGCATCCAAAACTTTGGGTTGATTCGAAACACCATTTTTATTAAGTTGAAATCCCAGATAGATTATTTTGGGTTGGCTGAGCTTACATTAGCTTTTCTTTAGTTTAATTCCGCTTGGCTGTACAAGGCCTCACAAACTCAGAATAATATTCCGTCCTGCTGCTGGCTTTTTCCAGCCTCTGGCTCTACAAATAGGTTTGCCCGAAAAATATCCTTTAGGACTGTAAAAGCAACGCGCACCATGAAGCCAACAAATTTGCGATACACCTTGCCGTTACTTGGGCTTCAACGCGCCTGCCCCAATTGTCGCCAACACGGTACTTGGCTGAGCGCCAGCAACCATGCACCGGGCAGGGCCTACTGTTAAACAAGGTAGAACTGGATCGGTGCACACGGCACGCTGCATGGTGTAAATTGGCAGTACCCCATTGTTCTGGTGTATATAAAAACGTCCCAGACCAAGAGCTCGTCAGTTGGCGTTTGAGGGTGGAACTGAAAGGTTGGACCTCTAATGCTACTAGGGTTGGGACAAGTGTTTAAAGCTCAGACCGGTGCCTAATATGTAGTAGTCTGGGTATAGTCCTCTAGCTATACCATAAGGAATGAATTGGGAGTGAATTCTTAACTTGAAACTTCTCGTCCATTCCCTGAGTACTTACAGGGTGTGTTTTCCGGAAAATGAGAGCAACCCTCCCCATCCCTTGATTCACAGTCCACGCGTAGAATTTTGTAACAGAGTCTGTTTGTCATGCCAAGTTCAACATTATTATAAGCCAAGTTTCAACAATAAAAAGTAGATCGTAGTGGCCAATTGCAAGGATTGCCCTCAGACAAACAAGTTTTTAAAATACTTTTGGCATTCATCAGTATGCATGTTAGGCTAATAGGCGCCTTTGACAGATCAACTTGGCTCATCCCAATCCCATAGTGGGATCATGTCTCACTTGCTGTGGAAGAGTGATTCCCAGTTACTGGCTCTGGTTTTCCCGGATACTGTGGCTGCAGGCCAGTGCTTTGTTAAG
Source organism: Lithobius niger (assembly GCA_023313725.1). Taxonomy (NCBI): domain Eukaryota; kingdom Metazoa; phylum Arthropoda; class Chilopoda; order Lithobiomorpha; family Lithobiidae; genus Lithobius; species Lithobius niger. Next base: position 20,287 of record JAHWFP010031967.1, read on the forward strand.
GGAACTTTGTCGCTTTTAGTAATGTTGGTTCACTCTGGACTCGACTTCAAAGTTGGGTCTGCACACAGATCACAGTCAAAGAGCACAAAGTTGCGGTGTAAGTCCACACAAAGTTGCGGTGTAAGTCACACAAAGCTAGCCAGTAGCATGTTATTGCCTTACCCACACCAGTGTCCTAGGAATTTGATTTACCCAGTCTAGGGAACAGACCCACAATAGTTACATGGGATATCAGGCAAGTCCTTCTTGTGTAAGCTGCATAGGAGTGAGTGGATGAACCATAAAAGTGGGAGTCGTCTGAGATGACATTGTTACACCCTGCACACAGAATAAAGGCAGTGTTAAGTTGGATGATTCTACAATTTCAGGCAAATGGTGTAAGTTGCTTAGCTCTGAGCCCAGGCCAACACCACGTGCCAAAGCATGGGTGTGAACACCCCGTCAATGCACGAGAGTGCAAGTCACCAAGTAGGATCGACTGATAATTCTACATGTTATTTGCAGAGACATAATCACCATTCTAATTTTTGTGAATCCAGCAGTGATTATTACCCAACGACAGGTATTGGTGACAGCAATTTTTCTTGCTGCACAGATAAGAAACTCTGCTACGTAGGTGTTCACCACGCCCATTTGTACAATGCCCATGTATGAAATCCATTGACGGATGGGCAATGGTATAATCTCAAGGAATCTTAAGGGACATTTCTGATGATGAACTGTAATATCAACAGGCAAGTCACCGTTCTCTGTAGTAAGAAGGTTGAGAACACGATGTGTATGAAGCTTTCAGGAACATGGCACCGAGCTGGCAGCAAGAAGGTTACGTGGCTCGTTGTCACTGAGCTCCATGATTTGTGTTGGGACAACAGCCTATGGTTTAAGGTGGTCAAGGTGTGATAAGTGGAGCTCCAAACCATGATGTATCACAGTTAAGACAGTGGATACCTCGAAAGCTATCACAGAAGACAAGGGTTTCCAAATCAAGATTGTCTAAAGATGCTTGCAGCAGTTGATAGGTTTAACTTCTCTTAATGTTGTGTAAATCTTTTCTTCCAATGTGGCTTCCAATCTCGAGGCCATGTTCGAAAATCAGAGCGTAGTTGTTCGAGTTACAAACTCAAATGATTTTTTCCCGCGTAAAGAAGTACTGCAGGACAGAAGTTAGTCAGACCTTCTTGGAAACCTGAAAGCTGACCATTTGCAAGTAGATATGGAATGAAACGGTGTAGGAAATAGGGAAGTTAATTTGCTCTTACTGTCTAATAGGTCTAAATCTTTTTAAATTCCTGTCTTGTATGTAAGTTCTCTGACAGCTCTGATAGTTTGATTTATGAATCTGTTCCGTAATGGAATGAGAGCCCCAATCGAGATGCAGGAAAATGTGAATCAGAGGGGGCTCCACAGCACAGAATAAACACTGTTGATATTCTCATGGACTTTTATACTAGCACACTACATGTGATCTTCTGTTCCTAATAGCAACCTCGACACCCCCTTCAAAAAAGCATCACAGTAGACCTGTGTAGAACCCTGCCAACTGGCATCAACCTGCAAAGACACCACGCTCAGAGCTGTACCGCACCAAGCCCATGGACAAGGGAGCCATGAAATAATGGAGGCTGGGAAGACCCTGAGTTGATATTCCAAAAGTAGGGTTGCACCCTGACCAGGACCACCCAGCAGATGACGCTCACCCCTGCCCAATATGGTGTAATCCAGCAGTACACGAGCAAGTGGGCTCTGTCGATCCCTGGTAACTGCTCTCATACAAAGGCACCGAAGAAGGTCCTGGGCTCGAAAATCAGCTGGGAATTCCCCCGTCTCTATAAGGAGGGTCAAAACTGGAGTAGATGGTAAGCACCCTGAGACTGTGCACAAAGTCATTCAAATCCATCTGGATCCCCTATATCTCCTGCTTAGAACTCCACTCCGTTAACAGCACCCAGGCCCGGACTGGCTCAGTTCTTATGACTGGGCTCATAACATTTTGGCCCACCAAATTAGATAAATTGGCCCATTGAGTTAGTTTTTCCATAAATTTACAGGCACCCACACTCACTCCCCCTTTTTAGAATTCAGTTGAATCGGTCAGTACAAGATTAAGCACATAAGCATTGCAATGAACAAATACAAAAAAAATTGAAAAAAATAAAAGGGGTGCTGGCCCACCGGGCGATTGCCCTCCAGCCCCCCTACCCAATCCGGGCCTGATAGCACCTGTCATTATTAAAGATATCATACCAAATAATTATTGCATTCAAACTGGTGGGAGGGCTTTGCCCACCGAGGTTACTCTTCCCAGACCGCCTTTAAAAAAGTTGGACCATAGAGGTAAGCTGTTTACATTTATTATATACGGCAGCCTCCCGTATATGGACGGTTTTATAGAGCATTGTTGTGATTTCCGTTTGTGATATTACTGACTAAACATGCCAATAATTGTTGAAGGCAGTGGCGTAACGAAGAGGTATGCTAGGTACGCAAACATACGGGCCCAGACCTCTAGGGGGCCCACCTGTTCTACAAGCATAAGCAATTAACAAATAAATAAAGTTCACACTTAATGAAGTGCGCGTGTGGGGGTGGGGGGGGGGGGGGGGTGACGCATTGGCAGACCGAGTTTCATGATGCCTACACTACTGGTTTTCGAGCCCCCAGCTTTTCTGCAGTTTAAATGCAGTTATTTTCAATTTTCAAGTAAGCTTGTTGAATTTCACATAAACAACTGCAGTTTCATTCCATTCCACATAAACTGCACTTTAACTGCAGGTTTTAAAAAGTTTTTTTTGCAGTTGCCGTCGAATCTGCAGTTAAACTGCAGTTTCATTCTATTTCTGCAGTTCATTTTCAGCAGGGTTATGCTGCGTTATGATGAATAAATAAACTAAAATCAAATAAGAGCATGGAAACATCTTGTATCTGCTAACCAGAATAAAACAATTTACGTTAAATATACTATATCACACATTCATCATCTTCAGCGTCGCATGGACAGTGTCAATAATAATTGAACAACTGATTTTGATGACCTTTGGATTAGACGATACATTTTGCAAAATAATTTCCATGCACTAGATTTCCCGAAAGTCGGTTCAGTCGTTTTCATGTAGCCGAATCTTAGTACTTGTTAGAAACAAAAAACATAAGGAACTGGGAGAAGGGGGGGGGGGAGGGGGAGTACACCGAAGTTTTGCATAGGGGCCCAACCCAATTTCTTTACGCCACTAGTTGAGGGTCGTTCGCTACAAACAGTTTTCAAAATTAAGCACCACCGTTCACAGGGACTCGTCACAAAATACGAATAGACCGGCAGGACGAAAAAAAAA
>JAHWFP010031967.1:23625-47670 GCA_023313725.1 Lithobius niger
TATTTGTTTTCTAATATATATTTCGCTTATGCCGTACCATATCCGAGAGTCAGTACATGGGAAAAGCAGTCATTGTGACAGCCAGTCAAAACGAAGCAGAATCAGCACCTAGTGACATCTTGTGTCTTTTTGGTGAGTGTGCTTGGATGGAGGCGACATCTACCGAGATTGCCAAACACCAAGCTCAGGCTTGGTGCTGCAAAGCAAGCTGAGACAAAGCTTGCTGTGTGCGCCTTCGCTGGTTGCAACAAGCGACAATAAATGGGGTAATGTGAAAAAATGGCTTCCAATGACAGGATTCCCACCAAAATACTGAAATAATTTTCCCAATTTTGCAGGTTTTCCACAGTAATATTGAGGTTAATTTCCAGGTTATTTACCAAAATTTCAGGAAGGAAATTTTCCCACACATTTTACCAGTTTTACTTGTTTTTACGGATAACTTAGTTCAAAAGAGCAGCCAAATTTAATGAACCTTTAGGTGTCAGCGCAGAAGTACAACGATACCAGTTATTTTACCACTATGTCTTAACAGAATATATTTAATGCACTTAGAACTAAATCTAAAATTGTGGCTTTGTTTTTTCCCCTGAGTTTCCAGGATATTTTGTGTGAAAAATAGGAGAATTCCCCGAGCCTTCCCTGAGTTTCCAGGTTTAAATTCCCTGCGTTTTCCAGGTTTTCCAGATTCCAGGTTCTCCAGGTTGGTGGGAACCCAGTGGCTGCCATGCTCATGGATAGGACGGAATTTATTGTTGTTGTTGAATCCTGGCGGGCGACACACTAGAGCGTGTATCTTAATTTGGCAAATATCAAACTTCGTTATTGTTGTTCAATCCTATCATTATAACACCCTTGTTATAACAACTAACAACTTGATGTTCAGTCTCATTTATGTGTGTCAGACGAACGAGCATAAAAATGACTGATTTGATTTGATTTTTTTGAGCCAAACAGCCTGCAAGCTACACGCTCATTGTCAGGAACGTCTGTCAACAATATCGACTAGCGGTAACAGTAAATCTCTCCAAGATCAAGACCAAGCTAGTGGTCTGCCTGCAAAGTTTAGTTGAAAGCTGTTGTTGTCCCTGTCTCGAGGGCAGGGCAGAAGAAGACTAGACTCGATGGTTTTCATCTGATAGCCCTATTCTCAAGTGATTGCAAGCTCTTAGAAAATATGGTCGTTAATATATTCAGTTGGTTTTTAGAGGGCAGGAATCTTTTGCATCCAGCTCAATTTGGTTTCTGGCAGGGAAGAAGTGTGCAAGATACGTTCCTCCTTTTAGAATCTGCTATCAGGGAAGCATGACCATCAGGGCAAGTTTCGGTGGTTTTTTTTTTTGCACATTAAAGCAGCATATGACTGGGTCAGCTCAAGTGCCGGTAGGCTTGCCATATCTAGCTATGGCCTCAGCGTACAGGTGATGAACTTCTTTCGCAGGTTGGTCTCTGATAGAAACTTCTGCATGAGAGCAGGTTCCTTCCACTCTGACTTTTGTTCTACAAATAGAGGTTTACCATAGAGTAGTGTGTCAAGCCCAATTTTGTTCGTTATCCTTCTTTACAGCCTCTTGCAGAAAATAGATCCTATGTGTAAAATTGCTGCTTTCCAGATGATATAGCTGTGTGGTTAGTTGGTCATTCGGTTCCGGTTATCCAAAAAGCTCTCTAGACTGTTGTGTCCCTGATTCAATCCTCTCTCGCAGAAATGGGTCTTGGGTTAGCACCTCAGAAATCGTTGATTGTTGTGTTCAGTAAGCATCAGGTTCAATTAACTAGTCTATGCAGCGCAGAATCCCTAGTGACCAGTGTGCATGAAGCTAAATACTTGGGTATTTGACTTAGTAGCAGTTTGGACTGGATCAAAGAAGTGTGCGACCTAAAGACAAAGATTCTGTCCCGTTCTATGATCCTTCTGCGTCTCTCGCAGGTGGACTACCAGCTTCTATTTGTGGCCTCTCGCCCAGTGAAATGCCTCATTGACATTCAGGTTGGATTGAAGCTTTGCCTGCGGTTGATCTCCGTTCCTGCAGCTGGTACACCTATTCCTGTCCTGAACTTAGAGACAAGCATGCCTCCTTTGAAACATTCTGGGTATCTTATCCCATATATACTTGAGAAACTATTGCTCCCAGTTAATGACAAAGTGAGGTTGATCTTCCAGGATTACAAATTGCTTTTAGACAGTATGATGTCATTTCTAGGTGCTTCATGAAGCTTTTGTCTTGGCTGCAAAGAAAGAACATATAATTGATTTGGATATGAAGTTAGTTTTTGCTTCTATGCCGCCATGGTTTCTGATGGAGGTAATCAATTGGTGGACATTGCTTCATGGGTGCCAAAGTCTGCCTTCTTCGGATCACACGATAGCCAACTTGGAGTTTTTTGTGATGCATCCTTCATGTTAAATGTCCCATGTTCTGCTGGTGTATAGATACCAGGCTTCAAGTTTCACTTCTCACATTCTCTCCCAGTTCTGCCTGATGTGAAGCTAGCGGAGCTAGTGGCAATTTCTTTGGCCAATGACCGTGGATCAGCCTTGGATCCGTTGTGGATGGTTATCTCCAGTGACTCTCAGTCTGCTTTTCATTTTTTTCATCTGAACTCTGCAGCCAAAAACACCCAATCATGATAGACATAGGTTCAAAGCTCAGATTCAGATTCAGTTTATCAAAACGAGAAACTCAAAATTCTCCAGTGGTCAGCATTTCAGTGTGTCTGGGTGACCTTCATTCTCGTTTGAACAGTTTTGTTTGGTTCCTCTGGGACGAGACTTGGTCCTAGAAAACACAGGTAAACATTTGTTTAATTTACACCCATCGGTTTCGGTTCTGAGAGAATTAGACGAAATGCCGAATGTAACAGCTTTTCTTTTTTCGGCTCTGGTAGTATTGGATTGACTCCTCTGAATGGTTTTGTGTCTTGGTTGGACGACGGAATCTCGGTAATGTGCGTATGTGGAGTTGACGATGAGACGGTGGAACATTTTCTGCAGATGTGTGTCATATTCACGAGCTTGCATGTAAGACAGCTAACCAGGGGTGACAGTAATGTGTCTTTGTTGGACTTGTTAGAGTGTCTACCCCCACACGGTGCGTCTTGACTTCAAACATCTTAGGGCAGTTCTGACTTTCTGTTCCAAGTCAGGTAGGGTTCAGTAGAATCAGTATTTGCAGTCATTTAATGTGTTAATGTGTTGCAGTGGTTTTGTTATTTGAATTCTGTTACTTGTTTTACGTTATTGCATTTCGCTTTGTTTCTTCTTGTAGTTGTTTGTTTTCATATTTGTCGTGCTGATGACACAGTAGGGTTGAGCTTGTGAATAAATTCAATTCAGTTCAATTCCAGCACTGTCACATTAGCGGTCATTGGCTACGGTATATTACCTGAAGTCATGGATTCAAAGTTTTCGCATATTTGAAGCTGGTGAGGGTAAATAAATATGTGGCCAATCAACCTAGAGTTTGGTGAAATGTGCAGTCTTTGTGCCATGATTCTCAGTAAGATGTGTCACCTTTGTCTATGTGGAAAAACGCTGTAAACATCGTTGATTTTAAGTAGTAGAAATAGTACTGATAAAAAGTTCTGCTGAGATAAAATATTTTATGCGTCAGATCTGTGTGAAACTTTCATCAGTTCACATTTGAGTGGGAATCAAGTCGTTTTATGGTTTGACTGTTGGAGATTAGCTAACGGCAAAGATTGCAATAATTTGTAATGCTACTTCTATGAACGTTGAGAGCATGTCACATGTCATCCAAAAATTCCTCCTCCATTGTTAGTAACATTGTTAAAGCAAGATAAAGAAAGGTTCCTGACCTCAAAATGACCAGGAGCTACCAGGAGATCCGGGTCTCCCTTCCGCCTTTGTTGGCGAATTGGTAGCTTTATTGATTGCACTTGATGTTGGGTTGGACCTCCGATTACAGAATTTAACTTTAGTCTCAGGCTCTGTTGCTGGAATCGGTTTGGTGAAACAAGCACTTCGCTCTTTGACCATCAGTCATCCCTTGGCCTTTGAAATCGGCTGGAAACTATTCAGGGCTACACAGAGCGGCTGTATGGTTTCCGTAATGTGGGTACCTGGTCACTCGGGAGTGGTTGGTAATGAGACTGCTGATGATCTTGCTCGGATTGGTGTTTCCTCCAGAACAAACATTGTTTCGCTTCTGCTAGCCCTACGTTATGGGTGCAGAAATCCACCGGCCACTAGCCCAGTTGGCGAGTAAATTAAGCAGGTTGGCGATTAAAATATTTGACCAGCAGCCAATTCGGCCGGTGGAATGGTGAGTGATACATGGGGCTGAAACAAACTTGACGTGTTTTCACTTCTTGTTGGTAAAGTGTATAAAGGTTTTTCGTTCAGCTTTCTGATGGACTCCCAAGCTATAGCTCTTCGTTTCAGAAGTTAAGAGAAGAAATGTTACGGATCGAGAGGATTTCTTTATTTTCAAACAAGTTTTCGAAACCTGTGTTTTTACAAGGCCCGTGAAAATACCACAATTTATAAGCTTTTACAAATTCATAGATCACCGCTTATAAATTGAATGAATTTTTTTTAATTGATTACTACTGGCTTCCAGTGTATAGAAACAGAAATTTGTAATTTGGTGACAAAGTTTCTCAGTTGGCGACTAAAAATCTTGCCATATTGGCCAATGGCGAGTTGAGAAAATTGTGAATCTGCACCTATCCTAAGTGATCTTTGTCCAGTACTTTCTGCCCACTACTCTTCCTGGTAGCAGAAAGAATGGGGTGGCAGTTTAACAGGTAGGACGTTGTACACAGTGCACCCATCGGTATCCCTGCTTTTGGTCCATGGTGGTTCCCCAGAAGAGAGTAGGGCGTGCTCTCCCACCTTCGTAATGGGTGTGTGCTGCTGCGTGCACACATATTCAGACTTGAGTGGAGTTCCTTGCCACTGTGTCTTTATGGAGAGGTCGAGACAGTGGGACATTTCCCTTTCCGGTGCCCTCGTTGGTCTGGCTTAAGACATCTATCTTTGGCAATGGGAGATGTGTCTGTCTGAACTGTGTATGTCTCTACCGTAGAAATTTGTGTGTGGTGGTGAAGTTCTGCAAAGATGCTAGATGCTTTGTTTTTCAGTGAAGTCATTGTGTATAAATCCCGGTCTCTTGTGTCACCAAGTCCTTCCCCTTTGCAAAGTATGTCCATAGTAGGCTTTATTTGTTTTTGATTACAAGTATTTTTCATCCATGTATTGTATGGTTTCGGTAGTTTACCAAATAATTAGTTGTAATTTTACACTGAGCACATGACTTCCGGTCTCATGCTCTAATAAAACCAAAGAAAGAAAAGGAAAGTTACTTTGTGTAGGCAATGCGTTGCATTATGACAACAAGGACAGAGCTTATATTACGTCTGGTTACAAGAATACTGTTCATATAAAAAACGCGTGCTCAATTAAAAAAAAAATCCATTAAACTGCTACGTAGGCATTGGCGAAATTAAGATGCAACGAAAATATATATGTAAATGAAGTGATATCAGAAACAAACTCACAAGGGTAAAAGAACCTGTCAGCCAGTGACAGTAGTGATATCAGAATAAGAATGGCTGCCACAAAGTTTTCTACATGATGTAGCAAGCCTAACCCATGTACTGGCCAAAAAATGTTCCCCAAAGAAAGTAGTGATATCACACCCCATCCCCCCCCCCCCCCCCAACGAAAAAACCGATTGAACTGCTAACTGGGCACTGGCAAAAATAAAATGCAACCGGCAAAAAAATTACGAAGGAAGTGATATCAGAACCAAACCCACAAGGGTGAAAGAATCCACCAAGTTTCAGCCAATGACAGCAGTGGTAGCGAACAAAACTGGCTGCCACCAAGTTGCTATACCATACCAACCCTGACCAAAAAGTGTTCCCCTTTGGCAGTACAGTGGCGTAGCTACGTTAGGTGGGACCGGTGGCAAATTAGCCCATGGAGTCCTCCTCCTTATTATACATCATGGCCAATAAAACACGCAGAAGCTGAAAAATTTCTCAGTCTATACTTTTTCTAATTTTTGTTTATTATTGTTACAGTAAAAATAAGAACGACTTTTTCGTACTCCATTCAAGTTCTCCCTACCTTCACTTCTTGTGAAAAATAAACTTTGAAAAAAGTTTGGAGTTTTTTAAGCTTATGCGTTTTTTATGGGCCACCACATTTTTTAATGATAGGGAGATGACGGACGAGGAGGCTCGAAATTCACTTTTTCAATACCGTTTATATCAAACAGAATATGTAGCGTATTACAAAAGAGTCTGTTTTAAACCTAAGTAATTTTTAGGGGCTGGTGGCTGGTGACTGGTGGCATTCTGCTACCCTTGCCACCCTGCAGCTACGCCACTGTGACAGTAGTGATATCGCCCCCAAAAACGAGCAACCGCCAAGCTAATCCCACCGACTATTACTTCAGACGTTGAATGAAAAACTTGACCATTGCTACGGATTGCAGCAATGGTCAGGTTTTTTTCATTTAACCTTTGATCTATAATAGTCGGTGGGATTAGCTTGACCGTTGTTCATTGGCGGGGCGTCATAACACTACTTTTTAAGGAGAGCACTTTTGATGAGGGTTGGTACACCATGTATCAACTAGGTGGCAGCCATTTTGTTTTTATATCATACTTTGATTGGCTGGAACTAGGCGGATTCTTGCACGGTTGTGGGTTTTGTTTCTGATTACTATCAATGCGATATTCTTTAATGATTCAGTATTGTCGGCAATAGAGGCTTGGGCAATAAAGACCGATGAAAGCTTTTGTGATGACTACTAATGTTAAAGCTCAAATTTCAAACATTTATCTCTCAATTTTGCAGTATTTTTTTTATCTTGTAAGATTTTCGTTTGCTTGCAGTTTTGTGTTAAATGGGTCCTGTTCTAACTAACAAACTGTAAAAATTATTCATTGTGAACCTTAACAGTTGTAAAACTGGTACAAAACCTATAAATTTGTTGTTTTACCATGAAAGGCTATTTCCCTGAGACACGCCTCTGTCTTCTTACATGTTTTGCCTTGTTTCAACATTTGGGCAGAAATAAATGTTAATTTTTTTTTAGAGGAGACAGACCTACTGGATGGGTGCAAAAAGATTATTACCCCCACCCCCCCCCCTCCCCGGGGGGTGTCGCGACTGCAGGAAGGGTGCGGGTACCGGGCACCATTTGGACTTGAATGGGCATGCCAGTCTATAAAGTAAAACAGAAGCACACGGATTTGAGTGAAATAGGTCCTATTCTTGAATTACTTTATTGTAAAGTTTGTAGTTTACAGTGAAATTGTACCACGCGCCACGGCTGTGTACCGTGACGCACGCATCACGTGATTAGGCTTGTTCAGTCAGATAACCGAAGAGCTGCTATTCTCGTTCGTCATTGGCTAACTCATGATGACATCACAGCAAACAGCCGTGGCTCGTGGTATAGGTGCCCAGATAAATCACAAGTCACCCACCTCGACATGACTAGCTCATTCTGCTATTCAAGTAGAACTTACTACTTTAAATTTCTAGAGAACAACTGTGTGGCTACAGGAAAATGTGCAGGGGGTGGGAGGAAGGGGACAATACTCTCGCCCCCCCCCCCTATGCCATCACCACTGCACCTATCCACTAACATGCAGATGCAGACGTTTTAATGGTTCTCTTGGCAATGGTAGGGCTTCATATCCCGGCAGAAAGCAGGATGCTTGCCCAGCTTCCCAGCATTACCACATTATTAGGATCAGCTTCACTGTGAAATTAACTCATTCCAAACCTCTATAAATTATGTAGTCAAATTGTTCCCAGCATCGTGAGGTAATGTGAAATGACAAAAAAACAGAAAATTACAGTTTGAGGCTATTTTGATCCACAATATCTATTGCTTTAGACTGTCCTGCCATTACGAATGTAAGCTTTCTGTGAGCCAAAGTAAAGAATTTACAATGAAAAACAATAATGTTCCTATAACGTTCTGAGGTTATTTCGAAATGAAAACATTTTCCTAGGATAACCCTAGGATCGTTCACATGCCACAGTGAACCAATATTTAATCTATGGTAGGTATGAATGGTGCAACCCACTACTGTCTCCCCCCCCCCCTTTTTAAAAATACTATTTGAACTCCCTCTGACGTAATTTAATTAAGGAAAGGGAAGCTATTGTGATGAACCGCTCTTTTTAAGAGTTGGGAAAGTTCAATTTTAACTAGGACCAAGGGCAAGGGTGTCGTGCACCCACAAAATGGGGGGGGGGGGGGAGAAGGTGGCACAATTTTCTCCAGGTAGGGGGTTTGGAGGAGCGCTACAAGCTCCCCCAGTGGGGTCCCCTCACGCATTTTCAGCAATTTTAATGAGTTTGAAACACTAGTTGGAAGACCGAAATTGACACTTTTTAAAATGGAGGGCTGGCGCTAAATCTGGAGTAGTAGGAGTTAACCAAGGGGCAAACAATGCCACATGAACATTTGGTATGGTGAACCTTTCCTCCCAATACCCCCATTAAGAATATACTGCATCCTTCACTGGTTGTGGTAACTTCTCGTGCCTCACCCTAAAACAACAAGCCTCAAAATGTTTATTCCTGAGTGGCCCAACGTATACCAAACCATCGTTTATTCTTGATTCCAGCTTAGCTGCCTGGTTCTTGGTGCTCTTGTTTTTCTACTAGTCTACCCAAACTGTAGGTCGAGGCCAGCATGGGCTCAAATTAGAATTCAGCACGAATTCCAAAAACTTAACCATTCGAGGGGCTACCAGATGTAATTTTTAAGTCATGTAACTTAGGTCAGTCACGAGATTTGAACCAGCATTCTCCTGGTTTGAAGACAACTATGATAACCAAATATTTTTATATTGAAGGAAATCTTGTTAACTACCAATCATGGCAGGGCCAAGAGAATGTCCAGAAAGGCCAAAAAGATTCCCATAGGTGTCGAGTGCTTGATAGCCTCTTGCACTACCCTGCGCAGCAATACCCAGCATGGACTCTGCAGGGCTCCCTTCCACTTGCCACTTAGTTCAGCTTACTTCACTGCAGCTTAGCCAAGCGCTCTACTGCTTGCCACAATCACTATACTGATTACAGTCCTGTACTGACTAGGCCTAATAAAACTTTACAGTTTCTCTTAGGCCTATTGTAAGTTAGGTATTTCTTTGCTCAGTATTGCAATAATTTATAGCTGGTGCACAGATGACTTGATCTGGTAGTGAGTTCCAAGTTTCAATGACTAGTTCATTGAAAAACTGCTTTTTGAAGTAACTCCTGTAACTTCACCTATACAAGCCATAGTTTGCTTCAGGGGATGTAACGCTCAAAGAAACTAATAAACAAAAATAATAATTTGTAAGACCATGCTTAATATTGATCGCATATTACTCCCTTAACTTTTGTTTTACATGAAATTGAAAATCACAGTATAGCCTGTATAGGGTATATTGTTTGTTAACACAGTTTAAATTAGGCTAATACCATTTTCGGTAGATTCACATGACCGTTTATTATTCGTACCGTAAAACTCTGGTAGAAAAATACGAAATCCTGAAGTTAGTTTGGTATTTTCGGTGGTAGATGGCACCATAGAGCTTTTTTTTTTAAAAAAATTATGTCTAATGAGGAAATGAACAAATTTAACCTCATTATCTCATCAGCCATTACAGTATAAAAGAAAGTGCAGGAGCTTTCACTTAGCTTGTTGCACAAGTTCAACTGCAGCAACAAACCTTGAGGATTTTCAATTCAAGTCAGGGAAGTGATAGGTGATCAATTAAATATTTTATTAATTTTTTTAAGTAATTTTTTTTGAGCTTACGCCCCCTACGAAAAACTTTTGAAGTTTCATGTATCATTATTGTGGTGAAGCTGTGTTCTAATTCAATGGTGGTTTTAAATTTAATTTTTTACCAAACATTCCACCGTGAAAGGTAAGTAGGTCTTGAATAACATCACTGTTAAACGTGTCACTAGCCTACTGTTGTGTTTTGGTGGCAGGTTTAATATGTACACTACAACTGCCACTCTGCCAAAAATTAAAATTTGTTTAATCATAAAAGAGTATGCAATCTAATAATTTAATAAACTATTGTCTAATTCTTCCATCAAACAAAAATAAACACTTGGCATATATTATTATAAAATCTAAGAAGCCTAGGACAGTTTAAAAAAAAAATGTGTAATGAAATATCTCCGGAAAATTACCCAGGTTTACAATGCAACTAGGACGAGGACCTGACAAAGGTAATTTTCCTTTCACAGGAAAATCCCCTACAGCACCTCCATAGTTTACCAGGCCTACTGGAACAAAATTCTACAGTTAAAACATACCTCGCCTTGTTTGTGTTTTGAAGTTTCATGTTCCTTACGTTATCCTGACGTTAACCTTACGTTAACGGTTGCCCCATCCGTTTAAAGGGTTTTTAAACACGCAGTCCATGTTCACCAGTGTTTGCACAAAGAATACGGCTCTAGTGCGTCTGATGGCTAGAAATAACAAACTAGATACTGAAATAATCTGTGTTTATAATCCCAACCACAGCTACGTGATGCTACGAAAAGAAATCGGCACGTTTTAAACCCTTCGAACTTAGTTTCCACGGTACAAAACAAATCTTTCGCGAGCTTTTCAGTCATTCGAGCCGATGTTTAAGCCTTTCTTTCCTTTTTAGGCCTATTGCAGTTGGGTTGAATTCGAACGAGAAATGCCAACAAAATCGTATTTGTAAGCTATATATTCGACTTTAAAATAATTTTATTATTAAACTCTAATATTCCGAGCATTTGCATCTGTAATTTAACGGCAAAACTATGTTTCTGTTTACAGATTGTGGTAATCGCGGCTTTCCCTCACATCTGCTTGCAAGGGAGTCGCGTTGATTTAGGTCAAAATGGAGGCTGCTAGCATACGAAAAAGATAATTTCCGCCTGTCGTCTGTTCGCCTCTAGGTCACCTCACAAAAATCGTATTTTACGCTTTCCGACGAAAGAGTCGGCAAAACAACTTAACTACTTCGATAGATAAAACAACACAGAAAATCTACTAATCGAACACGTGACGGTGAAGAGCCTAAATTCGTAGAAATATCGAAAATACAAGCTAAATACTGCCCGCTTTTTTTCCGCCATTTGCGAGCAGCGGCCAACCAAACGCTGCCAAGCCCGCCATTTTCCCATGATTCAACGCGCGCTCCCTTCAGCCGCAGAGATACCGACGCGTCTTGACCAAGATGGCGGTTCATTTGGCTCGCTCTTGTAAGTAAAACAGCATTCTGTTTGGTTAGAAACATGCGCCGTGGCTTTCGTTTCGATTTAATTTCGCTATCAGTAAGGGTCGACGAACCCTCCATGGTGCCTTCCGATGCCATTGCTACAGGAAGTACGCAGTCTGCGAAGCGTTAAACGGGCCAATACGACACGTTTCCTAACACCTTTTAATAGTTTAGTACCCCATGGTACTCGCGTGACGCAGGTGAAAGGGCGTATATTGATGTAACTTATAGGAATTTTTTTCTTATTTTAGCGCAGGTTGATCGCTGAAGTACTTAGTACTGATGAGTTGTAAATGATTGCACATTACAGGTGGGCTATGCCCGTGACGTGGTGTTATGTTGTTTATGGCAATATTTGTGTATATCTGCCATTTGTAATCTTATTTTAGTTTGATGTAGACACAGATATTGAATGTTGTGCTGTTACCGTCTGGTGTTTGCCGCATAAATTAAAAGCTAAGACGTTTAAAATGTGCTAAAGCAGCGCTGAATGGTAGAGCTGATTTCTCGTTTCGTGGGTGTTTACAACTGTGCTATAGTACAAGTCGGTACTCCCCTCTCCGCTTCCCCTAATTAACAACAATCGTGCACATGTTGATGACGTACGTAATTAGCAAGCATACAGTGTTTTCAATTGTAATTTTGCTACAGGTTAAATGGACGAAAACAGTAAGTTGCTAAGCACTTACCATTTAAAAGCATGGCGATTGTCTGTTAGGCCTAACAACGTTCCTTTGTTCAATCACCACTTTAGGCCTAATGGTGGCATGTCAGGGTGTTATTAAACAAAAGTTAAAATGTGTGGTGAATGTTAGATTAGGTTAAGATACTACTTCTCTGAAAAAGATTGTGGATTAAAAACAAAAGAACAAGAAAAACACTGATCTGGGCCATTGTTTCTTTGTTGATAAATGAATAATTAACTAAACATGATTTACATACTGGCTTCACAGGGCTGGCTATTCATAATTCTTGATATTCGCATTAATCTGTAAAGATAACCAACAAAACATTGTTCTGTTGCAGGACAAGTACAAAATGGATCAGATTTAGGAATGAAATATCACAGTTGGTGTGAAAAAAAATTTCATTGTCTGCCAAGGCATATAAAAAAACCGGGGGGAGTGGGGGAGAGAGTCACCAGTAAACTAATAGTGTTGACTCTTACAACAAATAACATGTGGCCTAGTATTTTCTCGACATAGGCCTATTTATGGCATGCACACCACGCAAGCCCCTTATTATCTGTTCAAGTGCAGCAGATATTATATTTTATCTTTTAAATTATGTGTGTGGTGGGGAAGAGGGTTATTCTTCAATCATTACAGGGACCTTTGTAAAATTGTAAACTGGTTTTCGCTGTTTTGAGAGGTGCGTAAATGATGTCGTCTGCTTTAAAATATTAGGAAAGTGTAAGTTATGTAGGGGGAATGAGTTTTGATGGCTGCTGCTGTACATACTCTCTTGGTAGTTGCTTAAAGCTGCAATTAGCTGAGGCTGCTCCTTTACTGTGATAGTTAAAGGTTTGGGTGCCCCTCCACTCTCCGCCCCCGTAGTGCTGATAATTACTTCCACGGTTTTTAAACAATAGTTGTTCAAAGTTGATATTTGTTGTTTAAAATGTCTTACGAAGTGTGACTTTTTCCTTCATAGTGTTTTCAATCAACCACTGTTATCGTCGGTTACCGATTTTTTAAAAATAAAATGTCAAAAGTAATAGCCTAAATACGTACAATGGAAAAAAAAGACTATTACCTATGCAATGCAATGTTACTGACAGGCCCGTAGGCAGGACCCCAAGAACGCAAGGGTAAAATCGCGATAAGAGACGTAAAAATAAACAGCATTGTCGCATAGAAATAACTCACGAAGCGGGATCTTCAACTTGTGAGAAAGACTGGTCGAAAAACGGAACAGTTTGACCAATGTATTTCTGAAAACTTTTCATCGTTGGGTAGGAGGAGATTTTATTTCTCGGTTATGGCCCTAGTTACTGAATAAAAGTGTTAATAATAGTCTGCTCAGTTGTTGCTATTTTGTTATGAAAATGAATTGTTGAGCTAAGTTTGGACAGAAACAATGTTTGATTCCGAAGTTGGGTTTATAGTTTTATGAGAGTAGCAATAAACAAAAAACACACAACAAACTACTATTAAAGGCATGTTCACCAATGGAGAGTCTTAGATTTTGTTTTGGCACTGTCAGTTGTCCTGTAAATTGTTGAGTACTTATCGTGGGAAGGAATGTACCAACTAATACTTTCAAATACGCAACCATGTGCCAAGCCTACGTAAATACACCTAAACATGTGGTACGTCCTCGTGTACTAGGAACCCGGCTGTAAAGATCGAGATAAAGAACACGATGACGCCACCATAAAAAAGTTTAGATTTTCTGTTGGCGATGATGCAACTAACACTTTTAGCGACATGCCTAGTAGTTTTTAGTTTCCTAACCAACAATCAAATAGATCACTGCTGGCGGAGTACACGTCTGTTAAGACTAAGTTGCTCGTCGTGTGCATAGTACTGCTGCGCCTACAGCACATTAAAACGTGAATCCCTGACAATGATTGGCCAAAAGCTTGAACTAGTATCTTCTGGTCATACTTAATTTTTGAGACAGCACAACACAAAAAAGTGTCGCAACGTAATGTAAGAGTGGTAAAAAATTTTCCAATATGTTGTTATGATACACATACAAGCCTACTTTTTGAGATCTGTGATCATGATTGATAAATCTAAGCCCTATAGAGTTAGGCTTTGGTACCATTTACTAAGATGTGCATTTTACGTTTATGTGCAAATAATGTGTTCATTTAATATTTCAGAAGAAATTTAATTATTCCTGTGGGCAGTTAAATTTTAAAAGTTGGTCTATTTGGTTTGAAGATGCCAGTCAAGTAAGATGGCGTGTTCTTGCAGTAATAGAGTATTAATAAGTTGGTGCCTTATGCCAAATAGGGTTTTTGTTTACATTGATAAATTGTACACAACCGGAGCGTTATTTAAACAAAACATTATTTCAGTTTATTTTGTATATTGATTGGGAATTCTTTTACAAAACAAATATTGCAGCATTGCTGGGCAATTGTTTACAAATATGGATATTACAGCATGGTTCTAAGGAGGGTGGGATTGCAACCTTTCTAGGGGGAGGTGCGAAGGTGGGTAGACAACATCTTTGACTTGGGCCATGCATTGAGGTGTACGAGGTGCATTGACGATATCTCGGGGACCGCTAGCTTAGAAATGAATGGTTTCAGATTTTTTCACGGATTTACAAGAGGGGTGTATAAGTAGTCCTACTATTTAATTAGTCTTAATGCGACCAGAAACAATACTTTTAATTCTAACAAATGAAGAAAGATTAAGCATGTGTAAAACCATGTTGACATTATGTCTGGTTTTGCTATTTCATTCAGAAATTTAGGAAAGAAAAGCCTTAGCATTATGGAATACCCTTCCTTAAATACCACAGATTTTTTCCTATTTTTACGAAACAAACATGTAGCAATATTTGGTGCGTCTTCCAAGTATATACATACACACATTTGTTGTTATTTTCAATTTTTGTGGCAAGACAAAAGCATAGAAACCCTACGCAAACATTCTTTATATAGCCCTTGTAATGCTGAAGACAACCCCACACACTATTAGTTTTTACCAAGTTGCATTGCAAAACTATGGGAATTCATGGCTCTACCTTCCAGTGACTGTGGACTTAAGAACTTGCTCCGATTTCGAACTTTACTCTGATTTAGCTTCGAACACAACACCAACTCGGAAACCAGTTCCCCACCCAACCACGCCCTGACTCACTCTTAGGTGAGGCAGTGTTTCACTTTCAATTAGTAGGGCTAAAGCTGGCGTTACCGAGTGTAGATTGTGATTACTGTTTATATGCCGGATGAATGCATTAGTTAATTTAGTAGCTTATCTGTAACTCTTTAATCCGAAAATCCCAATCAATGTACACACCAGGCATTGTAATCCTTTTCCATCTTATAATTTTTGTTACCAAAAACCAATGTTTAATCCGGTAGCTTTGGGAGTCATAGTATTTACAACAGGATTGCATGCCAGTGTAGTTCTGTTTAAGCATCGGAACAGAAACAAAAACAGATTTGTTAACTTTGAAGTAATTCTAGCAGTACGCAGAGGATGCTTTAGACACTAGGTTAACCAATAAGTTCTCATAACTGTAGGGGGGTGATGTGGTGGAAGCACGGTATCCAGGCTCAGTTAAAAGGTGTCCAGTGTATTGAGACAGCTTGTTGCAGATGGTATTTTGACAAAGGGTAGAATTACATCTCTTCTTAAACAGCTTTCCCCACTGTTGCGAGTGGTTTAACCAGTCGAGTGAAACCATTCCTTGTCAGTTAGAGCTTGATTACTAAGGGTCTTAAAAGTAAACCGCAAATCATATGTGCCATTCCAATAGTTGAATGTTGGGTGCTGCTGAACAGCAAGCTGGACAGGGTAGGAGGCATGTTTTAGCCCCATGAATAGACATGTCCCGACTTGTCACTTTCTGCTTTTAAACAAACCCACTTTTGTACTTTTTTTTTGTTCTGCATTGCCGGTTCTTGCTTCAGTTTCAAAATTCTGCTTCTCGTAGCAGTAACAAAAATGAATTCAGTCAGTTCTGAAAATAATGCTTGCTAGTACTTCATAAGAATACTAGAAAATTCTAATTCTTAAGAGATTAGATCTGTGTGGTGTGCTGAACTCTTTCATACTGCACGACCGTTTCTGTTTAATAACTGAAATACAAGTTGAGCTCTGTTTGGGGTGCTATGTGTGAAACCTTTCTCTTCGCTTTGAAAAAGGCAAAATTTTGTTTGTAATAGTAAGTAACTGATGGCTGGTTTAGCACTTGAGTTGAATTTGGGTTGTAAACCAAAAGATATGCTAGAAACACAGAAAAACCAGTGAATACTGTTGGAACAGAAGCTCTAGTTTACCGTAAACTTATGACAGAATTGTTGTCGGCAACTGGGAGAGATCGATTCTGTATGCTAAACCACCCACAAAAACTGACTAAATCACCCAGGAGTCGAGCAAATTGTCCAGAAAATGATCAACACAGTAGGGAATGACATCCAAATGACAATACGCTCTCGACACTTTGTAAAGCAGCATTACAAAACAATAGGAATTTTGTTGCATTACAAAGCAGTAGGTTTGCTTGCTTGCTCATTGCTTTCCTTGCACAACACGACATCACTTCTGTAAACATATCCTTCTTGGCGTTTTCCTCACCCCCCCTCCCCCTAGCATTGCAGCCTTATCTCCCCATCTAGCCATAAACTGCACCAACACTGCTATTTGCTTCTTCCACAGCAGTTGTTTTTGTTTTGAATGACTGTTAGTGTTATTACAATTTGTTGATAGCTAATGGCTTCTGCTACTGCAGGAGTGGGAAGGCATATTGGTATCTCAATTGTTTAAGTTTTGTGTATGGTCTATAGCTGATTGCTTGATTAGGAATATACGGAACACAACGCGTAAATGTACACACACACAATGCTTTCAAGTCTTATTACTTTCGGGCATATGGTCTTCCACTGTCTAGAACCTGTCTTGCATTCTTCTGAAGGTTGGTTTAACTCAATGTTGTCCTACTAGATTGAACTGTTTCGAGGACACGGTTGCCCGACCGACTCTTGTAGCATTCTTGCTCACAATGAATTTTGAGAAGTAGTAAATAATAAGGTGGCTCAATTATTAACCAGCGCTGTAACCTACTTGCTATGTGGGAAACTTTTTCAATAAATTTTGCTGCTACTTTGGATTCAAATTGCGTTATTCTAACTTGCCAGCTAGGAAAGAGATGGCACCAGTAATGAAATATTAATAGGCTGGCCTTTGCAATTCTGAATGTAATGCCATAAACCATTCATTTGTATCCAGTACAATTCCTGATATATCGTAACGTGCAATGTCTTTGTATGTTATGCACTTGATATAGGTAGCATTCGTCACTAACTGTGAAATGTTCTTGACGAACAACGTATTGCCGAGGTTACTAGGTATTATCAATTAAGAGATTTGGAGTGAAGTACTTGTGGATGACGAGTAGCGATTGGGCAAAATATTGTTTTGTGTACCAGCTTGTCCAAACCAAACACTATTTCTAAGAGGTTCCACTACCAATTGAATGGCTTCATACGTACTGAAAATTATTTAACCTCACCCTGCTAGGAGAAGGAACTCCTGGTGCAAGCAAAACTTCAAAAATCAGTAAATATCGGTCTAAAAGAGATTTTTATATGGTAACAACTGGCCAATGATTAAGATTGAAGATGCCTACAAAAGCTTAGAAGTTCACATGCAGGTTTTTGTGACCAGTGAAAATACTTTGACCTTGCAGTGCTACATTTGTAGCTAGTCTCCAGGTAAAATCGTTTAAAGCACAAACTTTCCCATAGTTTCAGTTGTACCGTAGACTGCCTCTTGTATTTCAAAAGTTTAAAGTAGCAAACCAGTATAGCCAAAACAAATGTGCTCTGATGAACAATCTGACAATATGCGAACTGATATGTATGTACCACTGGGTTGTCTGCCTTGAAATGATAAAAAAAAATTAAGAGCTGCGGTTCACATAGTCGTGATTTAGTTGCTGATTGTCCTCTGGATTTGTCAGCATGGCACTTTAAATGCATGCTGGTTTCTGGTATTGTAATTTATTGTAGTTTTGCTCATATTAACTTCCATTGATCTAGCGAAGCGATTTAAATATTTCGATAACCGCAATTGTGTGCTTAATGAGAATTACTGGGAAGTGTAATTTAAGGGTCAGCAAACAGTTATTTAGGAATCTTTGGGAACTAAAGTTTTGTTTTCAAGAGGAATGCTTCACTTCCCAATTAACGTAAATCGCTTGTTGCAGGCAAGGTTGTTTTCTGGGTTAAGGCCCAGCGTACGTCAGCAAGCTTGTAGAAGATGGAAAATGGCACCAAACAAAACAGTGGTTACGATCAATTTTTTCAGTAACTGATTCGGCGTT
The DNA here is from genome assembly GCA_023313725.1 of Lithobius niger. Classification (NCBI taxonomy): domain Eukaryota; kingdom Metazoa; phylum Arthropoda; class Chilopoda; order Lithobiomorpha; family Lithobiidae; genus Lithobius; species Lithobius niger. The sequence continues at coordinate 41,893 of JAHWFP010031967.1, forward strand.
AAAACTGACTTTCTTGAGTAGAAGAAGAAAAATTTGTAAGGAATTTATCGTTTGAGAAGAGTGCTCAACTAACCTATGCTATAGCAAAAATCTGGCTTATGATCTTGTTCTTCATTGTGTATGTTCTTAAAGCAGAGGGATTTGTGGCAGTATATGGTGGGAACAGTCGTCAGACTAGATGATATGAATGTGGCACTCCGTAAACACACAGCTGAGCCTGGAAAGTGTATATCAACGTTGTTGCTGACAATTCCGATACGTTTGGTAGGTGAATTTGCAGTTGTTAATGATCCAAAGATAATCTGGAGCATAATGCGAGAGAAATTCTCCGTGAAGAAAATGTTAAGGAAACTACCGTCCTTTAAGAGTCTATGGAACTGCAGACTGAAAAAGAGCGAAGACGTGCGTAACTACATGCAAAGAATAAAAGGATTAGCAAAAGCGGCCAAATCAAATAGATGCCAGGAATTGACGGACAGAATCATTGGTATGATAACGTTGTGTAGGTTGCCAGGCAACTCCGATCAAATGATGTAACCTTCTCTGATACAGATTCTTGTGGAAAATAGAACTGCATGTCTGGTTAGGTATAAAAAGTACTTCCAGCGTAGGCAGTGTGAAGAAGAAAATTACAAGACAAAGAAAAGATCTAAAGTCAAGCATCACAGATCTAATAATAAATTGGGGCAAAAGCTAATGTGATTCATCTGCAGACGTGAAGGCCGCTATGCTAGATACTGCTAGCAGGAGAAAAAGCCTATAAAAAATAGCAACTGTGCTTCTTTGGAAGACGTGACATCAAACAATCATTTACATGTCAAGTCGGTATGCTTACGAATTCCAAACATGGAAAAAAACAAAGTCAAAAGCAAGTAAAGTTCAGAGCAAGATGGAAAACCTCAAAGCATTTCCAAGTTTGCAAATGGTTCACAAACATTTGCAGGAGTGGAGGAACAGCACAACCGATGGTCTACACCTGTGCCAATAGTGGGGGAAGGAGGAATGATGTAAAATAAAGGGACTGATTCTACCTCCAAGTTTTTTGAAAAATATTAAGTGATTCTTGAAGATAAAGAAAAAGTACAAGCAATAATTGGCCTTGGTAAATGATTGGCATGATAAGTTGATGATTCCTAAGTTTCTGAAAAGAGTTATATACATGGCTTTTGGTAACATTGATGTGAACATCAATAAAACAGTCTAGCCAGACTATAATAGAGATATGCATGAAACGGTTCCAGCTGATCCAGAAGTTGTTTAAGACCCAGGCAACGATAGTGGGGGGGGGGGGGGTGTAGTTACTGAGCAGCATGGGACAGAAAACACACAAAAACTCAACCAGACAGCAGTAAAAGATCATGCATCAGTGTGTGAAAAGCACCAAGTTATAACTAATGAATTACGGGAAGAAGTAAAAAGTTAAGTAAGTTGCCAGAAAATTATGCAATGCTGCAAATCGTCGACGGAATTGTCAGAAGACAACCTCTTGAAGATGACTGGGTCAAGGACACCAAGGGAAAACTAGAACTACACTTTGTCCACAGGGAATACATGTGACGGTGGGCGGAAGCACCGCATGAAAATAAGTTGTCAACTACAAGCTGACAGAGGTTGACGACCCCAGAGTGAAGTCTGTCTCGAAGGAGAGGCACATTATTCTTTTGTGTTCACGCTCAGGCTTGTGCGAATGGAATGCAAGGTTAGCACATGCTTACAATGTAGCACGTGTGATTCTTCTGTGCCTTTCCTGAAGAAAAATGTTGCCGTTACCAAATGTGTCGAGCGGTGCAATCGGATAGCTTAGCTAGGCGACATGATAGGAATTAGCTGATCATGGTATTCCGATACAGAATCAAGTGTGACCATTACTACCAAAATGCATATCCGTGCTTAGAAATAAGCGACAGGACAGGAGTAATCACGACCACTATGAAACTGCCAGTCTTGGTAGCAAACAAGTACCGTGAGGGAAAGTTGCAAAGAACTTTGAAGAGAGAGTTCAAGAGTACGTGAAACGGCTCGGAGGTCGGCATGTCGGCTCTAGAATTACCACAGTTATCCAAGTAGGATGGTACGATCTAAGGACCCCTGCATTTTCCTGTACCATCAATCACCAACTTAAGGCATTGTCAGCGAAAGTGCCCATTTTAGAATATACTTTTTTGTTCAACAATATTCAAGACCGGGAACTCCCCGATAGGAAGTGATCTTTATACATAGCCTATATTAAACTAAGGGCGACAACGACCAATACAAATTATATGTGATAACTAACTGGATCTTGAAACAGCAGGCGGGACTTGCACGTCAAACGCACCTGGGCTCTCATTCAAGGATATATTGACCACATACGCATATTTAGCACTTTATTCTGTGATTGCATAAAAAAGGCGCAACAAAAGTTTGAACAGTCTTTATTTTCAAATTCTTCATGTTAAACGAAATAATTTCGCTGGTGGCCGTTGCCTACTGCTGATACCTCTAAAACACGATAGCACTGAAATGCTGGAGAAGTAGGTTCGGTTAAGCAGAATCCAGTGTGGCTGTGTTGCTCCACTGGGCAAACATCCAAAAATAAATGTTAAAGAATTACCCGATCAAAAACTTGTCTAGCTACTTTTGGCCTAACAAAGCAATGCAACAATGTTTGTAAAGACTCATTTTAAATTCGCGCTGTGTGCCATATCATTCATAAAATAAAAATTATTGCATTTTTTCTTAAAGCTGCAGTACTCTTGCACTATGGTTTGTTGATAATGAAATAAAACAACTTGTTGAAGCATATACACGTACCAGGCTTGCAATTGTGGTCAGTCTTTACCAGTGGACCAGTTCTGACAGTTGATAAACATTCTTTGACCTACTACTGAAAGGTCTTAACATTTAGTAGTTGACCCAGTTACAGACATAATTTAAGCGGGCGGGTGGCAGTGGTTGAATTATAGATGTTGTGAAAGGGCCTGAGGGTGGTGACGATTTTTTTTTACCGAGATGTGATGGTTCTTGTGTTGTTCCTGAAAAATTATGGATGTTTCTTAACATTTTGGTATGTGTCCAGTATTGATGTGGCGAACTGCCATTTTGTTGGTGATGCTCCTGGTAACAGAAGAGCCTTTTTTTTATATTGTCAGGCCAGGGTGTGTGGGTTTCTGGTGGATGTCGGGTGCTAGCGTGTACCTGTGCTTACTTCTGGTGTTGGGGATGTTGGAAAGAAAAGAATGGCTGTTGTTTTCTGTAGAATTAGTATGATTTTCTGAGATTGCTGTGTGGTGGAAAAGAGCATTGGTGTACTGTACCAGGTTTAGCAATTTTTCCCTTCCTGCTGTCGATGCTTGCGATTTCTTCAAGATTGCTTCTAGATAGAGTATGTGTGTGGCTTTAGTGTACTGTACAGGCTCAAAACCACCAGTAATTCAATTCACCAGTTTTTACATGATTTTGGTACTCTTGGCTAGCTGATGTATGGGTTCTTCTTGTTCGCTTATCCTGTATTGTTGGTTATGGTGCTCGTTTTTGCTACAGCTGCCCAGCCATTAAAATTATACCATACCACCTTAGAAAAACCAACATCACCACCAACGAAGTTAAAAAAAAAAAGGTAAGGAACAAGAAGAACCACTCGCACTACAACTCAGGAATAGCAACTTCACACAAAAACTGGAAAATTATGGATTCTGAACTTGCATAGCACACGAAAACCGTAGCCACTATGTAGAAGCAATGTTAACACGTTCTGCACGAAAACATTATCTACACTCTTGTCTCGAATAACCCCAACATCAGAAGTAAGCACATCTACAGCCAAGCAGCAAACTTCTAGCACAAACCAAATTAATTTACAAAATTGTATTCGTTAACTCCTTAGCAACCACTAACAATACATAACACAAGAATGAAAATAACTTAGTCCAAAGCAATGGAAAGCAAGCTTTGTGGGGATTTACCATAAATAAAAGCACAGCTAAGTGTACAGATGTCTGTAATCCAAGCCAAGGGTTCCCAAGGTCGAATTCCATCTCTTGACATATGTACATGTGGGACTATGTAATGACTCCCATAGCATTGCATTGGTTCTTAAGGGGTTAATAATTGCCAAAAAATGAATGTTACCTGGAACTTATTTTTAAAACACAAGTCAACTTCAAACATTAATGTGTGCTGCTTTGGCCAAACACAACAGAAATGTTCCTGTCAGTTGGAGCAGCACAAAACAACCACAGAAACGTTTAGCATCTAATATGGAATCTAATATCACCACATCAACACTGGACACACATTAGATTTGGAAGAAACATCCATAGTTTCGCCAAATATACAAAAGAAGTAACTTTAACTGGAAGCGGTCAGAATACAAATCTGTAGAATGAACGGCTGCAGCGACTGCCTAGTCGCAACCAGTCTTTTGCCCACTTCTGCTTCATGCTTCAGGTTTTTTTTATTATTTCTTTTAACTAATTTTTGGATGCTGAATGTAATGGTGAAAACTATTTGTTTCGATCTGGTTCTGTTCTGGAATTGAAAAAAAAAGCGACAGATGGACAAAGTCGGTGCTCTAGTCTTCTCAGCCATTTCGGTTGGTTAGAAAACTAAAAAACACCATCAACGTAACTCCAAGCACTTTCAAATTAATTGTTCAACTGTTGCCAAAAAGCCTTCCCTGGCCTGGTGACACTAGGAATTGGAGAAGGAACCGATGGAAGACTTACCATGACTTCTGCAAAAACTGTATTGCAGTCGTCCAACTGTAAGCATGTTTAAAAATGAGACTTGTGCGAAATGTAAGTGTCTCCCGTTTTTATCACTAAAACTGTGAGGAAAAGAACCTCCTGGTCTGCTAGCTGATCCCTTAATCACAATAAAAATACCTCGCTTGTTTTAAAATTTTGTGAATAAATTTATAAATGAAAAAGATTCTTTTAAATGTAACCTCAGAAATACTATTTTTTTTTTACCATCGCTGTCAACGTTATTCACCAAGCAGAAAGCCCATTTGTTATGAAACATGCAGTGAAAAAAAAATTGAGTCCAAAGGTGAACTGTAAGCTTTGTCAGGTTTCCTGGGAACAACTCGATCTAGTGCATAGGGTCATGGAATCAGGAGTAGGGGGACCCAAGGTTAGGTGTGGCCTTGAGTACAGGTATCGTAAATTTGTACATATATAAGTACTTTTTAAATATGGGTAAAATATATGTAAGCATTTGAGTTTGAATGAATTCAAAGTACTTTACAAAAACTATTTGTAACATGATTTGGATTTTAGGCCAAACATTTCAAATAGCGCAGAGTTAACAGTGCAGCAGAGAAGTAACTGATCAACAGTAAATGCTATAGAGCTTTCCGGTACGCTTATAGTCAATGCAAGTATGGTTCTGTCATGACGACTGGACGTCCATTGTTGCTTAACACATTAATGGTAGGCGTCCAATCCATAGGTACTTGCATGATTTAAGCACATCCTTGACGAGACGTAGTGGACCTGTCTCGTAATGGATGAGTACACCATGAGGCTAACAATCGTAGTCTGAACCGCATTGTTGCACTTTAGCATCCTTTCCCAACATAATTCCCCAGTTGTGTTCATGCTTCAAAACAAGTGACGGCTTCAAATTTACAGGTCCGCTTCCCTCTTCTTTAAGAGATAGATTTTTCCTTCGCCTTAGGGACAAGCTAATGTTCCTCGAGGACTGGCAACCTGCAGACTTACGTGTTCCCACAGACTTGATTTTGTTAGAGTTTGCGATTCAGTGGTGAATGGGAAAAGTTGTTAAACCTTTTTT
>JAHWFP010031967.1:52670-85158 GCA_023313725.1 Lithobius niger
TGCAAGTGTTTGCAGTTCAGAAGCTAGTGTTTGCAGTTCTGAAGCAAGTGTTTGCAATTTAGAAACAACTGTCTGCAGTTCAGAAGCAATTGTTTGCAATTTAGAAACAACTGTCTTCAGTTCAGAAGCAACTGTTTGCAGTTCAAATGCAAGTGTTTGCAGGTCAGATGCAAGTTTTTACAGTTCAGAAGCAAGTGTTTGCAGTTCTGAAGCAATAGTTTGCGATTTAGAAACAACTGTCTGCAGTTCAGAAGCAAGTGTTTGCAATTTAGAAGCAACTGTTTGCAGTTCAGAAGCAAGTGTTGCAGTTCAAATGCAAATGTTTGCAGGTCAGATGAAAGTGTTTGCAGGGCAGATGCAAATGTTTGCAGGTCAGATGCAAGTTTTTACAGTCCAGAATCAAGTGTTTGCAGTTCTGAAGCAAGTGTTTGCAATTTGGAAGCAACTGTTTGCAGTTCAAATGATAGTGTTTGCAGTTCAAATGCAAGGGTTTGCAGGTCAGATGCAAATGTTTGGAGGTCAGATGCAAGTGTTTACAGTCCAAAAGCAAGTGTTTACAGTCTAGGAGCATGAATTTACAATCAAGAATCAAGTGTTTACGGTCTAGAAGAAAATGTTAACAGTTGAGATGCAAGTGTTTGCAGTTCAGAAGCAAGCATGTGCAGTCAAATGCAGGTGTTTGCAGTTCAGAAGCAAGTGTGTGCAGTTCAAGACAACATTTACCAATGTCGGTCACCATCCACCAATTGGCAAAATTCAGCAGTTCGCGACTTGGATTTTAGACATACTCGCCAAAATGGCGACTGATTAACAAACCCCGATGTTGAAATTGTATCTTGGGAACTGTATTGCGTAGAAACAAGCGGTTTGCAGCTTTGCATTCAGAATTAGAAGGGCTCTCCAACCAAGTGTGCAGTACTGTTTCTAGTCACTTTAGCTGACTGAAGTTAGATTAATGCAAACAATATTTAAGCATCAAGAAGCAGCACAACTGTTAAAATTGTTTCTGCAAGGCGAGGGGGTTCATGGACAATGGCAATCATATTTTAATGTCTACTGACCAAATTCGCATTCGTTGTGGTTGGAGATGAACGACTTCAACAGAAGAAATCGATGATCTTTGGACCTATTGTTCGAGCCAAGAACTGCTAAGGTGTCGGTGAAATTATCGGCTTCAACTCGCCCATACATAACTTCGACAGTCATTCGTGTCATCGAGCCGATCTTCCAGTCTTTCGCCAAACAGTAGACAAAGAGTGAAAGGCTACAAGCGTAAGGTGGGAAACGATTTAAGTAAAAGACGAGAATGCGAAGTGAAACTGTAACCAGAAGACGAAAGGTGAATGAACATTACGTTCGTTCAGAAGCAAGTGTCTGCCAGTTCAAAAACAAAGGTTTGCAGTTAATCAGATGGATTTGATTCTTGATAACTTTCCCGTTCTAGCACTAAATTCCAGACACCAAATTGGTAACATGGAGTTTGTTCAACTTGTACTTATGATGCGCTATTTTAGATAGCAGACGTACTGGATTAAGAAGAAGAAAACGTCCTGCACATGGATTTTATGGAAATGTAACACTGCTCCGAAGACCTCTGCCGTTTTGGAAACACCCCTGGTTTTTTCAACCTTTTCCAACAGGCAGACTCGACTACAAGCATTGGTTTTGTTAGCGATCGTACATCAAGCCGTGGTTGGAGATGAACCACTTCAACAGAAGAAATCAATTATCTTTGGATCTATTGTTCGAGCCAAGAACTGCTGCTAATGTGTCAGTGAAATTTTTGGCTTCAACTCGCCCATACATAACTTCAACAGCCATTCGTGCCATTGAGCCGATCTTCCAGTCTTTCCCCAAACAGTAAACAAAAGGTGGAAGGCTACAAGCGTAAGGCGTGAGACGATTTAACGAAAGACGAGAATGCAAAGCGAAACTGTAACCAAAAGACGAAAGGTGAATGTGCAAGGCAAAATGTTGTCTGGCTGAAAGCTAATGAGCGAAAGCGTGTCCGCGTAAGTGTGGAACAAAAGAGTAAGACTGAAAACGAAGTAATTGTACAAGCATAAGTTGAAAGAATGGAAGGGAGGCCACAACGAGCGGCAGTTATGGATTTGAAAGCATGCGCCGATGGTGTGCACACAAAAACCAACAAAACTTTTGTTGTTAAGCTTAAAGAAGATGACAGTCAGCCATTGAAAATTTGCAAGACGTAGATATAGTCTTCTTTGTGAAAATGACCGTTAACTGTATTTGTAATTCTCAGAATTATGACTCACATTTAATGGAAATGGAAAGAACGTATGACAAAAGATCGAAAGTGGCCAAAGTGCTACTGAGAAGAAAAGGAATGGCATGGAAGTTGAAAAAGAAAAATGACATTTTTTGGCATTCCTCAATTGGGACCAAAGATTAAAAACCTAAGTAAACAGTCCCAACATTTGACATAAACCAATCAAGCTGTTCTATAGGCAATCTTTCAAGAATGGTTGGAGTAAACCAAGGAACTGTTCATTTCAGGATTGTTTCAACCCAAATCGAAACAAACAGCCTGCAATCCTTAAGTAGAACATAACCATTTTGAAGAATGGGCGGCGACATGAACCGTGGCTTCATGCCGAACCAAAGAAGTTATTAGGCCTCTCCCGGCCTCAGAGGAAAACTCCGGACATGACAGTGCCAGTGTCGTCAAATGATGACTCACTTCACCTGTAGGAGGTCGCCTGAGACATCTTCTACCAAATCGGAAACAATCAAAGGGAACCCTTGGATACCTTAAACATCAATTTGGGCTTCAGACCAACCTTCTCCAATGTCAGTCGCCACTCACCATTTGGCGAATAGAAATCAGTAGTTGGCGACCTGAAATTTAGCCTTACTCGCCAAAATGGCGACTATCAATAGATAATGACACTCAAAGAGCGATATCTCGGGAACCGTACAAGTTAGAGACGAACGGTTTGCGGCGTTATGCTCAGATTTCTAAAGGCTACGTAACTGCTTTATCTTCATTAATACTCGGGTTAAAGAGAATTCTACAATTTCGTAAATGCATGAATTAGAAAAACCATGCATTGTGCAAGATGTCATTGATATGGGGCGAGTAGAAATTGTGAAATGGTGAGTGCTTTGTAAGGTCTACTGGCCAAGTGGCGACTGCTATTGGCTTCACATTCGAGAGGGTTGCTTCAGACAATCATTTAAAGAAAACCAGCACTGATGCCTCCACCTCCTTGGAAATTTGCAATTAGTATTGGGCGGTACCCGAAATTTGTATGACGTTGCCGGTACCAGCCTTGGTACTGCTGTACTCGGTATTTAACGGTTCTTAAAATTTGGCGGTACTTCCTTTGGTACCACGGTACAAACGGTATTTTTTTAAGTAGCCTAATCAAAGTAATTAAGGTTGGAAATGGAACCATCACTTTCATTTACGTAGTGTCCTCCCCCCGCCCTCCAAAAAAGTACACATAAAAAATAATCACCGAGTAGGCTACTGAACTTTGAACTCAATTTTATATTTCTGTTGGTTACTACGCTGGTTGTAGCATCAAAGTTACACAAATTTGGCTCCAGTTTTGTGCATTGTTTAGCATTCCAATTTTACCATTGTACGATTATTATACTGCTTTGAGCCCTACAACACAAGGACTGAATGAGCTATTGTTATAATTTTAGCGCCTTTTTTCATATTAAAACAATACTGGTATTTTAACAATGCACGGTATTTGGTACCACGGAACCGGTATACCGCCCGACACTATTCGCAATACCACCTTCGGACAATCTGTCGTTCGAAAGCAAAGAAAACAAGAAAAGAAGATATCGCAGAAATCAAAAACTGGCTTATTTTCAGCCTAAAGCCAGTAGACTTGAAGGATACCAAGGATGCCTACTTTTCTGTAGGTCACCTCCTCCACTTCATTACCAACAGGAAACGGTCAAATTCTATACTCAACTTTTTGGTCTCAACGCAGTTCCAGCGTCTTCATGTCATTTCTTTTACTGGCTTTGGCACACTTTCATGAGCTTCAAGGCCAATCACACGCATATCTAAAGGATTGACTCGTTAAAAAAAAAATTCTCGACCCACAGCACATGGCACAAGATCTTCAGAACACTTTGGATCGACTCCCACTAGGATTGCCGAAAATTGGATGATGCTTTAGAATTAACAGCCTCCTTGCAGAACTGGTCACCGTGGAAAACTCGGTACCACACGGATGAAGGAAGTTCCAGTTTCTCCAGCATTAACGAAGGGAAAATTGGGGAACTAGCCTGAACTCGAGAGAATCCATACGCCACATTGTCATGCACTCTCCCGTCCTGAGGTGATTGGACGTTCAAGCCTTTGGTCAAACAGTCCCACTTTGTGAACCGCATCCAGACTATATCCTTCGGAGGGATGCATCCATAGATGGATTGGAAGCCCGCATAGAGGATGCAAAGGCCCAGGACTTTGCGCAAAGACGACCCGGTCTACAAATGTATACGAGCACTCAGGCAGTCATCAAAGCGTTCAACCCTTTGTAAACCTGTCATCAGGGCAATCGACACAAGTGCAGAGTGTCTACACTAATACGGTGGAAATTCTCCAGAAAATACGCGGGTCTCAAGCCAGAAACTTTCACAACGTCACTTCAGTGTTTTCTAGCTTTACGTTCAGGAACGAATGACACCTTTTCTTTTTCACATTCCAAGAAAAAGTAATGTGATTACCATTTACCTCTCGGTACGTCTCAAACCAACATGGGAGAATGGGCACAATTATCTTCCATTTGCAAACCTGTTCGCCACTTGGGAAATTCCATTAGTCGATTCATTTGCCGAGGCCTTGCCAGACTTCCCCTATTCCTCAACCCAGTTTCAGATGTTCAAGCTTGGACAGCAGATGCCAGACGGACACCTGTGAAAACCTCTTCAGACGTAAGTTCTTACCATTCACACTTCTGCCAAACATCAGGCAAATATAAAAAAGAGGCAACACCTGGACTGTTTATCCAGAATGCCACTTCTTTTCGTTCTAAGCTTGGAGTTCAATAGATTTCTTGAGGGGTTCCCTTATTTTCTCAAATTTATTGTGTTGCCCTCCTTTATACCACCCTACGAGTACAAAAATTGGTAGTAGGGGATACTCGACGCCATAAGCCAGCAGGCTTTCAAATTCAAATTCAAATGAGCTTGAATCTTGGTGAGTAATGTCTGTTGCTCAGCTTGCGGGAGAGATTCCACCAACAGGATTTACGACAGCCACTTGAGGAAGGGGTCTCATTGGTGTCACTTGCGGAAAGTCAGTCCGATCACTCCTCCCCCCCCCCCCCCTCCCCTTGCCTCAACTGTTGAGCTATTTCACGTACCTTTTTGATTCCGGCCTAAAAGGATCAACCATTGTAATATGTCGCTCGCCCTTAAAGTCTGTTTTTAAAGTTGTCTAAAGTCTGCCGGATAAGACCAACCTTTAGAAGACAATCTCATTTCGACTTTGATTAAGTCATTCGAAATCGAAAGACCTGCAACCAGAAGAATTTTCCCAGATTGTGATCTTTCCTTATTGCTAAACTGTCTCATGAAGGAATTCTTTGAACCTCATTGAACTGTAACCTTCATCTCTTGACAAGGAAAGCTTGCCTAGTAACTCTGCCTCGAGTTTAAGATGCAGCGAAGTTCAAGCCCTCTCGATGGATCCCTTGTATTGTTTTTTTCCTTGAAAACTTCAAAGCTGTTTCACTCACTCCCGAGAAATTCGTTCAGAGCCAAAACTCGAAAGATCGAAAGAACCTTCCAAGCCAATTGTTATACCCGCTCTCACTATAATCGAAGGTGATGAAGCTGAAAGACTTATATGTCCAGTAAGAGCTTTAACCCCTTACCTGCCATTTAATTTTTATAACCGCAGTCTATCTCCACAAAAGTAGGGCTAACCTGGATGGGACTCGAACTAGCAACTGGAAAGAGCTCTTTAACTTCAGGCATACGCCTCTACCAACTCGGCCCTCTCTCGAGTAGGCTTGTTAAAGGAACCTGGCATTGTTCTCTAGGTAATCTCTAGGTAAAATGGCGGAAGGTACAGTAGCTTTGCCAAAACCTGTCCCTAACGTTTCTCTTCAAATTACCGCTGATAGGGCTTGTTCTTTCCAAGATGTTACAAGCCTTTCAGCGAACATGCCTAGCATCAATCCAGCAGATGACAGCATGGAATTAAGCCCTGGTATTTATATTAACGAACTTTTATGCTTCGTCAATAACCAACTGGGGAAAGAAAAGTCGGAAGTTGTTGCTCGACTCGCTGTTGCTTATTGCACACCTGAAGAAATTGGAGCGCCAAGAAACTTTTGTTTGAATCTTGCAGTAAACGGTTAATTGTCCGTCAAGGTGATGACAAGGATTTCAAGAACGTTATGGACATAATCCACGTGCTTGAACCTCTACCTAGTGAAAAACGGCCACGTTTTCTGTCGGAAACCATGCGTTTTCCCCCGGGACGAGTCGAGTGTATAGAATTTAGCAATCTTGCTTCTTCCTTACGTAACTTGCAACTCGATGTGGCTGAAATTCGTGCTGCGCAGCTCAGAAACCCGGTCCATCCAATCCTGGACGACTTTTACGATCTAAATGCCAAAAACTTTGAGTGTTCAGATATGACAAGCGGTCCCTTGGGAATCAACGGCCGCCATCGCTGCCCGGAGCCGGAACTGGAAGCGGAAGAGCACGCAAAAAACCACCGGGATGTAGGAAAAGGCGAACAGCACGCAGCGCATGGTGCGGTACTCTCCGTTTCGACTGGGGCCGATAGCCTTGGCAAACGGAATCCGGTGTCAAGCCGCTGCAATATTGGTGAACATTTCGAGCGGACGACAAACATAATCAATGTTGACACGCTTACTTACGTAGAGTGCGCCGATCCAAATAAAAAGAAAAACGTTGTCTCACCTAATAAACGTAGAAAATCATGTAGTAACCAACCAGATGGACATCACGAAGTCCAAACAACAGGTGAGCAAATCGCTAAGGCTCCATATCAAGGAGGGGAAACAAGTGATAACATCGAATGTGTTGCTAAAGCAGACGCGCCCACTATTCGTGCTCAGCTGCAGGAACGCAACATGATATTAAAAATCATGACAGGAGATGGAAATTGCCTGTTCTGTGCCATTTGTTTTCTCCGCTGGGGTTCGCAACATGAGTACATGAAGGTCAGAGATGAGCTCGTACGCTATATTCGCATGCACGAGGATGTTTTTTCGGCCTTTTTACCTGAGAACGAAGCATCTGTATCTACTATGCGTGATAAGCTGGCTTTGTCGGGAGAATACGGCACGCAAGCGGTCATCAATGCTGCTGCCGCCTTGTATAATGTACAAATCGTAATCCTGCAGGATAAACAGCCACCTTTAAATTACCCATTTAACTGTAAAGAGGAACTCGATACTTGGTATTTGGTGTATTCTGCTGAACATTATAATGTTGCTATGCATAAACAGGCTAAGCCAGATTGGAAGGTTGTCCAATCAAAAAAAGTATGTAGGGACTGGAAGCGAAACATCATGTGCACTGCTGGCGAAAATTGTGGTTTTCAGCATCCACCTCCAGAGCCTACAAAACGAAGTGTAGCCACTGGCAATGAAAATGATCAAGCAAAGAAGATTGGTATTTCAGCTGCAAAGACTCTTGCTGTCGGACGGATTTTTGTCAGCAAATTTACATACCAAATGACTGCCGCTCAGTTAGAGAAGAAAATTCACGAGTCTTTAAAAATTGAAACACGGTGTATTAAATTAGAAAACCTCAGTAACAAATGGTACTGTTCATTTTATGTTGAGGCTGACAAAGCGTGTGTATCGAGGCTCTTGGACAAAACAGTCTGGGATGGCGGGATCAGAATTGAACCATTCAAGGGCAGGCCTCCGTCCCCAAACACTGGCAGAGTAGGCCTACGTAAAATGTCCAACTCAAAAAACCTTGTCAGGCTGGTGGGGCAATAAACTTGTGCTCTGCCAGCTCCAATTTTTTGCGTGATGGCTACCCATCAGTCAGACGCGCAGTCTATCCTACAAGTCACTGTCAGAAAGAAGATACTCTGAAATTTGTTCTTGCTAACTGTAGGTGTCTACATACCAAATTCACCGAAGTGAAATCCGATATCTCTAACGCTGCTGTTGATATTGCTGTTCTGACTGAATCTTGGCTTTCATCGGACATTGCAAATGGGGAAATTGAGATTCCTGGCTATCAGCTGTTTCGCTGTGACAGAACTGTCGGAAATCATGGTGGCATTGTTGTTTACGTCAGGGACTGTATTCCTGTGCAAGTGGTGCTATGCGAATCTCTTCAGGTTAACGAAGTTATTTGTTTTAAGCTGATCAACTCACCGTCCACAGCTTTGTTCTGTTGGTACAGAAGCGGATACTGCTGCGACTATACCAATTTAAGGCTGATTGAACACATTACACACATTGCGAGCCGTTTTAAAAACCTTATTGTACTGGGAGATTTCAACTGCCCTCGTATTGACTGGGTCAATGGAATCTGCACTCCTGGGGCCGAACCTGTTGAAAGAGATCTTTTGGAAACTTTCACTGGTATTGACTCCCACCAACACGTGTCTAGGCCTACCAGAAATGTGTTTGGTCAAACACCAGCAATTCTGGACCTTGTTTTCACTGCAGGGGAAATTGAAGTGCCTTCTGTGGTCCACAGCGCTCCTTACGGGAAGAGCGATCACGACGTTTTGTATTTTGATGCCCTCTTTAATTGTCGGCGACATTATGCATTCAAAAAAGTTATTTACAACTATCGCAAGGCAGACTTTGCCAGCTTGAACGATAGCATTTCTAAATTGGACTGGGACAGTGCTTCCACTGAAGCTAGTTTAAACGGAAAATGCAGCTCTCTCAATGAGTCTCTTATTTCACTGGTCGAAAAACACGTCCCTACAATGTTGCAGAGAAAATACAGAGTCCCAGTTCCGATTGAAGTTCGTGCTGCTATTAAACTGAAACGTAAGGCGTGGAGATGCTACAGCAAATCAAAAACTTCTGAAGACTACGCTGACTATGTTATTCATCGGAATAAGAGTGTTGCCTCGCTCCGCTGTCACGAACGGCATCACTGTATGAGTGTAATCAAATCGAAAGATCTCGACATGTTTTTTTAATTTATCAGTGTTGGACGGGGCAAGGCATTTAAGATTAAGTCAATGACTTCGAATGGGACTACCTTTTCTGATCCTGTTGACATTGCTGAAATACTTAACTCTAAGTTTTCTTCGGTATTCAGGACTGATTTTAACACGTGCAATATTTGTGGGCCTATGGCTCAAGTGCATATTAATGCCTCTATAATTTTTAAGCTACTTGTATCTCTGGATCCAAAGAAGGCAGCAGGCTCTGACGGGCTGTCGCCTCAGATCTTGAAGCACTGTGCACAATCACTTGCCAAGCCTTTCTGCAGTATCATTAGCGAGTCCATACAAACGGCAATTGTCCCCGAAAGCTGGAAGCTCGCAAACATTGTCCCCCTGTTCAAAAGGGGTAGTCTTGACGACCCCGATAACTACAGACCGATCAGCCTCCTGCCTGTTATCTCCAAAGTGTGTGAAAAAGTTGTGTATCAACTGCTGGTTGACGAATGCAGTCAGCTTGGCATCCTTGATGACACGCAGCATGGCTTCACCAAAGGACGGTCATGTCTTACCAATCTGCTTACTACTCGTAATGCATGGACTGCAGCGATGGACTGTGGATTTCCAACCGATGTGATTTTCCTCAATTTCAGTCGTGCTTTCGACGCAGTGCCTCATTCCAAGCTGGTTGACACCCTTGTGCACCTTGGCATTACCGTTAATCTCACAAGGTGGATCAATAATTACCTTCAGGGAAGGAGGCAGCATGTGGTGATTGAGGGATCTTGCTCCGGTTGGAGCAAAGTTACCTCGGGTGTTCCTCAGGGATCAGTGCTTGGCCCTATTTTTTTTTTTGTTTATTGCGGACATGGGCCGCGACATCTCCAGCATTTTGGAAAAGTATGCTGATGACACCAAAATGCACCGAGCCACTAAAAAGCCGATCAATGCTTCTATTTTACAAGAGGACTTCGATTAAGTTATTAAATGGTGTGATGAAGTGGGGATGCTCCTTAATCCAAACAAATGCTATGTAATGCACATTGGTCAAAGTAACCCTCGGCTTATGTACTACTATCGTGGTAAGCCACTTAGTGTGGTGAACACTATTAAAGACCTGGGAGTCATCATCTCTAATGATTTGAGTGTCTCGGATCAAGTTGATGCTGTCGTCGCCAAGGCAAACAGATTCATTGGCTTCATTAAAAGGCATGTGCGTTATTTGGATGCTGCCTCCGTCAAAGCCATCTATAAATTTTATGTTCGCCCTTTGACGGAGCATTGCATTCAAGCTTGGCGGCCATGGCTAATCAAAGATATTAGTCGTCTTGAGCGTGTTCAACGCAGGACTACCAAACTGGTGCCACAGTTTCGGGGGCTTTCGTACTGTGAAAGGCTACGAGAGCTTGGTCTCGCGTCTGTTCCTGAAAGGTGGACTCTAGGAGACAATATCTTGACATACCAAATCCTCCCAGGAGGGGTCAGGTTGAATCCAAGTGTATTCTTTACCCCTTCTGCTTCTGTGACTCGTGGGCATCCTCAGAAATTGACCAAGAGTCACGTCAAGTTGGAAGTGCGACGCAACGACTTTGCACACCGTGTTGTCAATCCGTGGAATGCACTTCCAGCCAATGTGGTCAGCACGGGAACTGTGAACTTGTTTAAGGCTGCTGTGGACAAGTTTAACTCAGCTAAACCCCACGTCTGGATTCCCCCTTTTATGCTGCTACGAGCCTATGGCTCTGCGGTTGTTTTTCGTGTATTATTATTGTTGTCGTTTCTCCATTGTTGGCCATCTCGTGCCTAGTTTGGACTCTATTTCTAATACTTAAACTATGGTCTTGTCTATGACGAGTTGGGCTCGTTTGAGGCAGGTAAGGGGTTAAGCTTCTGTCTTGATTGCACTGAAAGCAGTGAAATAAGGAAAGGAAGGACCCAGCTCTTTATTGCCTTGAGAAAAGAACTATGGTGAAACCACTCCACGAATGATAGCAAACTGCGTCAAAACTGTGATTGTGAACGCTTATGATGCTGCCGACATCAATTGTTATGATAACATCATCTGGGTCACTGCTCATGAAATCGGAACAATCTTCACCTCATGATCCTCCCACAACGCCATCCCCATCCTGAAGATCCTACAAGCAATTTCGTGGAGAAGCTTGAAGCAAGAAGTCTTCACTTCCCACTACTTCAGGGACATGACGACTCAAGCGGTGGAACTTCACAAGCTGGGACCCATCATCGCTGCCAGAAGTGTAGTCCAACCCCACAGCACTGATCAACGTTGATCAAAAGTTTTCCTTTTCAGGGCCATCAAATCTGAAGAGAGAATCCGAATATCCTGTTTGTTAATAGTGCTAAAGTCTAGCTTTTTGGAGGACCAGCTCCTAAACCCTGGGGAACACGTCAGGTGGTGCCCACCGCCATATTGACGAGGTCTACTGTAAATGTTAAAATTTACAGGTAATGTATATTTTCGTAGCAATAGAAAAAGAGAATTGCCGCTGACACGGCTAAATTCTGTTGTTTATTGTTTTACACAAAAATATACAACACCTGTACCCACCCTACCTCCTCTCTTCAGTCACCACCTGGATGACATATCGAAAGAAAAAAAGATGTTATGAATACACGCTCTGTGGTTTTGTTGGATTGAAGTGCCAGTGCAACATCTTAGGGTTAGCGAGCTGGCTGTTGATTGGTTGAAATTAACATCTCCGGAGGAAAAAAGCATTTGAGAATAAAAATGCTAAAATTTACAGATAATGTATATTTCGTTTAAAGCAATAGAAACAGAATTTAGCCGTGGCAGCGGCAATTCTCTTTTGCTAATTACTGATTTTACTTTGGTGTTCGATCATAATGAGATGCACACAACACCAAAATAGCTCCAGTTTCTACAAACCAGCGATTTTCGACAACTGCTACGTGATTCTTCTTCAGGCTGAGGATGTGAGACTCACATGCGCCACCAGTCAAGATTCTACCCCAACCGTCTGCTTCATTCGACAGGGTTCGTAAACGGCTTTGAATTCCTTGAAAAGTCTTAAATTTGAAAGCGAAAATTCAAGGTTTGAAAAACCATGGAAATTTCTGCTGTCTGAGCTTTGAAACGGCCTTGAATTTTGGGACTGTACTTTGTTTGGAATAAGGTTAATGCCACAACGGTAATATTAATTTAGGTATAAAATTAAATAAAGCTCGTCAGCTGAATCTACTTTTTCTGAGAATAGTGCTTCACTCGGGTTGAACAGGGGACAGATAACAGAGGTGCCGTGCAGTGCAAGCAATTCTTGCTGGAAGGAACAGCTGAACGAGTACTGTCTCAATTGCTGTTAGGTGATGTATTCCTCCTATGCTGGAATTAAAATGTAATTTTGAAAGCATTCTGTGTAAAGAGCCTTGAAATTGTTTTGAAGTTAGCCTTATGAAGCCTTGAAAATGGTTTTGTCTGTAATGTACGAACCCTGATGCGAACTTCCCACACTTTTACTTGCTTCGCAGTGGGTCTTGCATCAGCTCTCTTGACGTCGTTTTCACTTCCCATGTGGAATGAATCATTTTTTGCCGTGCGACTGCTGCTGAGAGAAAAATTTTCCACTTTGTCTCGAGTTTGCCACTAGGTTCTGGGGTCACGATTTTAGCTATTTTTTTGTATACAGGTTCTTGGATGTTCATTGGTTTAATTTCTTTCTCTTCGCAATGCTGAATAGCAATAGCTTCCAAGGCGTGCCTCTCTGAATGAGTTCGACTTCAACATGTTTTTAGTTTTTCCCCTATTAATCTCGTGTTGTGCTTCAGGCTATGGACTGCTATCCCGTTCTTTCTGTCTCTTTTTTTGCATGTTCCCTTATCCTGACGCTACTTCGGCGTTTCGTTACTTCTACATAACCAGAAGAGCATTCTCCACTGGGTACTCAATAGACAGCTCCAGATGCAGTTGGCAGGTCAAACACTTCATCTTCTTCATTCTCTTTATCCTCCACATTTTCATCCTCAATACCTTTACCTTCTATTTCAGTTTCCCTCGCTTTTGTTTTACTCCTGGTTTGGTTGCGATGTTTAGCTCTTCCTTGCTCTACTCTGCCTTTCTGTCTTCATTTGGCCGCTCAGGTTTTTGCTGTTTTGGTTCTTGCAGTGATTATTTCTCCTCCAGCACTTCTGAACAACTTTCGTATATTCTGGGGGTTACGGAATATGCACGGACTCCCACCTTTGCGAGGGCTCTTCTAACTCGCTCACCCCCACTTGCCAGATATTTAATGACCTCCAAAGGATTTCCCGTTTCATCCTTTGTTGGATCTTTCGACTTAAGGGGTTCTTTCCATGCTTTCATTTTCTTGATTAGTGAATTAGCGTCGGGATAAGGGAACACGCAAAAATCCACCTATAAAACAGACGGAAAGAACAACATAGCAGTCCGCAGCCTGAAAACACAACACGTGGTTGACTGGTAAATAAACTGAAATCATGTTGAAGTCAAACTCCTTCAGAGAGGCACACCTCTCTGCTATTACTATTCAGCACTGCCAAGAAAGAGAAATTAAACTAATGAACATCCAAGAACCTGCATACAAATAAATGGCTAAAATGGCGACACCAGAACTTAGTGGCAAACTTGAGACAAAGTGGAACAATTTTCTCCCTGCAGCAGCTGGCACAGTGGAAAACTATTCATTCCAAGCGGGAAGTGAAAACGACGACCAAGAGAGCTGATGCATGGCCCAGTGCGAAGCAAGTAGAAGTGTGGGAAGTTCGAATGAAGCAGATGGTTGGAGTAGAATCTTGACTGGTGGTGCATGTGAGTCTCACATCCTTAGCCTGAAGAAGAAACTCGTAGCAGTTTTTGAAAATTCGCTGGTTTGTGGAAACTGGAACTATTTTGGTAATTCAATTCTCTTTTTCTTCCAGTTTGGTCAGTATTTTTTTTGTGATCCCCTCTACTTGGAGGGACCTAAAAAATGTATGCCCTCCTCCCTCAAGGGAGTCAAAAAAAATTCATCACCCCCCGCCCCCGCCCCCCCCCCCAAAAAAAATCTAGCGATACATACTGACCAGCAAGGGCATACCGGAAGGACCATTTAGGCCCGGGAAATGGGCTCCTTTCGTATGGCATGTCGTAAATTTCAGCATGCCTCAGACAGGTCCTCGGAGCCTATAGAGGTCGACCGAATTTCTGTTTCTGTTTTGGTTTCGGCACTGAAACCAGCAAATTTTCGGTTTCGGTTCTGGTTTCGGCCATGAAGGTAACAGCTCAATGTTGGTTTCGGCCGAAACCGAAGAACTGGTTTCGGCTGGATCCTATGCTTCAGTCGGTGAAGCCGAAACTACTTCTACCTTGTGGCAGTATCCAATTTCCGTACAAACTACTAGGCTAGTGGTGTCGACATCCAGAGGGCACCATCACACATCGTGCTTGCATCTGCTATGCCCATCAATAATAAATGCAATTTTTTTTCAAAATTCAATTTTTATGGCTTTGTTGCACTGGAGGGCATTTATGCTTGCATTTGTCTTTATTTATGTTTTCAAGCAAAGCTCTTACTAACCCCTGGACTTGCACGAAAAAAATATGACTATTTTAAAAATAAACAATGAGTAGTGAAAAAAAAAATGCGAACGAAAGTCCTGAAGTCTTGTAGCAAGATTGACAAGTTCTTTTTTAATTCTAAAACATTAATTTTGTTGGAGGGTGGGGGAAGAGGCTGGTGGGAGGCCACACGTTCATGATTTTATGATTTTATTCCTGCTTTTTTGTCAAATTATTAATATTGATACTTTTCAGGTTAGGTTTTGGTTCCGGTTTCGGTAGTGGTCTCGATTTCGGCCAAAACTGATTGATCGATTCCGGTAGTGGTTTCGGTTTCGGCCGAAACCAAATTGCCAGTTTCGGTAGTGATCTCGGTTTCGGCCGAAACCAAATCACTGGTTTTGGCAGTGGTTTCGGTTTCGGCCGAAAGTGAAAAAATTGGTTTCGGTCGACCACTAGACTAGTACACCTCTGATGACCAGTTTTTTAAGATCTAACATGCTGTAACAATGGTAAAACTTGTTTAAACCTTTTTTGAAAAGTTTAGGTTGCAGTTAATCTTACTGTAATTATTCTCAGTATAACAATTTTGAACTAAGGTTTACTTTTTTTTTTTTAGCAAATGCGCGAGAAATGCGCACTGAAGACATACAGCGGCAAATGTTCCAAAGGCGGAATTTGTTTTCATTGGGAAATCTGACAATGGACATGAACAACACAGAAGAGACCAAATCAAAAGAAAAAATGACTGCTAGAAAGTCTACGCATGTTGTAAAAGCGCCACATTCAAATGTGCCACCTGAAGAAAACAATTCTCATGTTAGTAACACGGACTTCGTGCAAGAAAACAACAGTTTAAGTGTTGGTGGATGTTTTGCATCAGTATTGTCAACTGAGAAAACTCCTGGTGTACATAGAAAATCTGAAACCTTAAAACAAACTGTTGAAGTTAATGACAAAGTAAACCGAATCTCACCAACACGTGTTAAGCCAGTCGCAAACCATGTTCGTAAAAAACGTGGTAGGAGACGGAAGGGCAAAAACTTACAGCGTTTTAAAGCAGATGCCAGTAACAATACAGAAACCAAAGCTGGAAGAGTTGATGAAATGTCACCATCAGTACCAGACAGTAGTTGTGTCCACAATAATTCTGTAGACAGTAATTTATTAGTGAGCAATGTAAATAAGTGGAACCTTTCACTTAAAGAAACTATTCAAGGAGTGAAGGGTGTTCTAGGGTTCATGTTGAAAATGAAATGTGTACAAACTTCAAATAGTGTATCTCACAAGGAAAGTGATAATGTGGCTTCTCCAACATTGAACAGTGAGACCATTCATAGTTGTGAGAACATCACACCCATAAAAGAGAAGGATGAGTCTTTATTTAATGCGACAACATCGTGCATTGAAACAAATTCTCATAACTCACTCGCTTTTAACAGTACACCGTTCCAAAGTTTGCATATTGATTGCAATGTATTTCAGAATTCTGAAGCTCCACAGACCGTCAATGCTGATGATGGTATTTCTGGTGACAGACCGTCTGTCAGTACAGATACGCTCAAAAGGGGGGAACCAAACGACTTGTTAAGTGATGATGACACTTGCTCAATGCTGACTTCACCGTCAACAGTTGATTCTCCAACAATTACCATTGCTAGCCATATTACCAGCGAAGAGGTAGAATCAGAGGAGGGGGCTTTGCAATTATGGTTGGATGATTCATCTGGTGATGGTACGAATTTGAATATTTCCTCAGAAAGGCAGGAACCCAAAACTCTGTCACCACGTAAGGGCTCCAGGGCTAATTCAAAAACAGCAGTTAAAAACTTATCAGGATCTCTTAGTGACGACGTTCCTCCTTCTTTGTTGAGCATGAGCGAAGAAAAGAAAATTTTAAAGCCACCTACTTCACCAGAAATGCCAATCTTGAAACCTGTCTCAGAGAGTCCAAAAAACAACCCTAACGCTTCTCCGGTAAATGGCACATATTTTTTGGGGAGCAGCCCTAAAGAGAATATGGCAAGTTCCAAAGTTTTGAATGGCAAACTACCTCAAGTTGTTTTGGAACCTTTGTCAATGGGCTTGTTAAAAAAACTCCATACAGGCCCAGTGAATAGTACATCATTAGAAGTTTCAAAGTTACTTTTGTCATCCCCTCCTAAAGTAAACAAAAAACCGGAGTCACTGCGGAATTTGTTTACCACTTTCTCACGCAGAATGTCAAAACATCACAAAGTGCAAACAAGCAAAGTGGAAGAAGAGTTGCTATTTTGTTCAGACAGACTTACCATTGATGGAATAGAATTTTTCAGTTTTGAGACCATAGAAGCTTTAAATGAGTATACAGAACAAGAGCTAAGGAAAAAGCAAGAAATGCATGCACTTTACTCTTCAGCCAGTTTCGATGCACTGTCTCAGTTCAATGATGCAGATTTTAAAGATGTAACTGATTCTGCCAAGTACTCTTGTTCTTGCATTAAGCCGATCATTCCTACAAAAACGGATGATATCACGAAAATAAAGGGTTGGCGAAATAAACTGTTTGCATCAGAAACTACACAAACCTCATCGGACATTCTGCCTGACCCAGAAGACATCAGGAAGTATCATTGGACTAAACGGATAGAGCTGTGCAAACACCTTTCACATTCCGAGCGTAAACGTGCCGGGTTGCTTTCACTAGTAAAGCGTCGTCGACTCAGACTTAGTGCAAATAAGTTTACAAAGAAGAAGATCCATGTGAAGCAGTTGAAAGGCCAAGCAAATCCTGATCTACCATGTGAAAATGATCTTCAAAGCACAGAAGGAATGCTAATTGAAAGTAACAAAGCAAGTATTCAAGATCCAACTATCACAAATTCTAGCGCTACTAGTGTGGAATTGCATTTGAAGTCATCAAGCCCAAAGCGAAATTCCGTGTTTGAAAGTGAGTTTTTAGATGAATTTCTCAAATCACGATCTAAACTAAACACACAGCTTGAGTCAAGCCGGCTAGCCACTGATATGCATTCAACAGAGAATGAAGCAATACCTGTTGGTAAAGCGTTTGACACACATGTTAAGCAGAACAGTTTACCAGTTCTGCCCAAAAATTCCACTGATCTGTTGAACTTGTCTAGTACTAATCTTGGTTGCAAAACCATTACCATTGAAACTGGTACTACAATAGTCCCAAAAAAGAGAGGGCGACCTAAGAAAGTGGATTGCAAGTACACCCGAAGAATTGATGGCTTGCCATTTAAAACTCCTTTTGGGATATACCAGTATTTTGATACAGTTTTTCTACCAGTCGGTTGTGCAGAAGATTCCACGCCTTCTTTTAAAGTACCGTTGACAACAAGGGCTGTAACAACTGATTCACCCTGTATTGTTTCAGTAGATGCTTCAAAAATAGCCGTTTCTGCAATACCTGATGAGTTCTGCCCTAGAACTCAAGAGCCTGGACCAAAACTCGACAGACAGGATTCAGTGATGAAACAATATGAACTAACATCATCTTTGACACCTCATGACAGTAACATATCTGTAAAGAATATTCAAGCTTCAATTGGTCAGATGTCAAACTTGGTTCCCAATTGTCTAGAATCATTTTGCCGTCTTGGTTGCGTGTGTGACAGCCTACTGGTTCGAAAACGAAAGCGAGGCCATTGTGGGAAAGCTACATGTATGTTTCAGTGTTTGTGTGCCAGTGGTGAGTTGACTGATGGAGGACAAGTAGTAGTCTCTTCTAACACCGCCACAAGACCAGAAATTCGGACTGATGACGGGCCTATTAAGCGACGCAGAGCCACACGCCTTCCTGCAAAACTAATGGATTCTGCGTTTGTTTGTTGGCGCCAAGGTAAAGAATTGCTGTTAGATGCAGAGTTAGGTGCAAATCCACGAGTTGGCAGAAAATCAAAAGTGTTTTTGAAATCAAAATTAAAAACATCTCCGGACAGACCAAAAGTGACCAATCGTATACGTTATGACTATTCAATAAGTACAAATCGTCCTGTTGAGCCCAAAATTCCACCCATCCGCATAACAAATATTAAAGCAAAGTCCAGTTATCCCGTTGTCACGTTTGTCCCACCAACAAGTGTTATCTACTCAAAACCTGTAGAAGCTGTTGTCAAGAATCCCACAACGCCAATGGAAGTTGTTGTCCAGAATTCCACAAAGCCTGTTGAAGCTTCAGTTCAAAATCCCACAAAACCTATGGAAGCTGTCGTCCTGAATCCCTCAAAATTCATGGAGACTCTAGGCCATAATCCCACAAGACCGGTGCAAGCTGTAGCCCAGAATGCCACAAATACCACACACCAGAATCCCGCTTTCAGTTTCTCAGGTGGAATTGTCAAGTCTGCCCCTCAACCGATGTTGCCTTTGGGGCCTTCCAGTGTGAACGGCAATGTGATAGTGGATCCCGTAAAGAATGGATATCTTGCTCGTGCACTAATATGTATTGATCATTACCCTGCTGGCGGTTCTTGTTTGAAATTCATAGGTATAACAGCGAATCCTCAATCAAATGAACAGCTTGATGCAGTCGTAATGCGACTTTGCAACAGCAAAGAAAACTCCATTGCATCTTCACGCATTGAACAATTTCAGATGACCGGTAACATCACTCAAGTTGGATTAGGGATTACACCAGTATCTGTTAAAGATTCCACTAAAGTTGGAGAGAAGACTTTAACATCTGATAAAGAACAAGCGTTAAGGGGGTCTTCACGTGTTAAAATTCATGTTGATGCCGGTTCGATGGTTTGCCCTCCTGGTAGTCCGCAAGTACTCTTTCCTCAGGTTTTAAGCTCAGTATCCATTTTCAAACATAATTTCATGGTTACCGGTTATCTAGTTACCAAAGCTCATTTAAAGGATGCTGCCGTTAGAGCTAATACAACTAGTGATGTAGTTAGCGTTCCTATTCGGATTGTGCGAGGGCAGTTTGTTCCTTTTTATCGATCGACCTCTGTTGCCGAATTAGAAAAACCAGTGTTTGGTGCTTATGCTGTACAAAACTTGTCTAGCCATGTGTTTATTGGCCCTTTCAATTTAGGTGTCTACAGCAAACGTAAAACTTCGACCGTGCAAACGTGTAATAGGGGGCAAGAATCGGCTGCCATTAATACCCAAGCAACAGTATGTGGATTAACATCATTGAAACGTAGTGTGTCGTGTGTGTCTGGCATTTCCTCGGATGTAGGAACTGTACTTGCGTCCACTGCTAGTAAAAGATTTTTCTTGGAACAGCAAAGTGCTCGTCGAATTGGTTTGTCACTGAAAACGAATGCTGCAAACAAAGTTCGATGGAATGTGGTATCCGAAGAAATAGAAGATTTAATGAGTGATATGCTATTGAAAGTTTGTCAAGCTGATGAACAGCCCAAATCGAATTTGGATTCAAGTTCAACCAGAGTTGTTATTTGTGGAAACAGTATCAGAAGAGCTTCAACAGGTTCTTGCCAGTCATCACCGAAAGAAATATGTAGGAGATCGTCTCTTGACTTTATTGGTCCTGGGTATGTCAGCGAACGTGAAAGTCGAAACATCCAGTTATTGACAGAAAGCAGTTCTCCAAATTCAAGCTCGAAATACGAGTCCTTATGTAAGTCAGCGAAAGTTGTTCTCAAGAGGCTGGAACATCCCGTGCCAAATGTTTCCCAGCCTCAAACAATTATCTCTGACGATGTAGTTGAAACATTAGTGCATGCAGCAAGACCAGCTCAAAAACCTCGTCTCCTTCACCCTGATGTGGCTAGATTAGCATGGAAAAAGAGCATGCAAGAAAAGTCACGCAGAATGGAGGAAGACAAGGATGTCAGCCAAATGGCGTCGAAAAGTAGGAGCGAAAAACTACGCAGGCGGGAACAAAGGCGGCAGTTGCACCGACTGTCTTTTGTCCTTGATCCGGCAAATGCAACGGTGTCGAACAAAGTGTCCAAATATCCTAGCCTTGCGTCTCTTTTGTCCCAGGTATGTGTTTGCTTCTTATTGATGTTGTGTGTTAAAAAAAAAGTAATTTGTTTCATTCGCGAAAAATAGCCAATATGTACCATCCCTTTTCTGCTTCTATAAACCATCCAGTACATTTTAATACACTGAACTTTTAAAGTCACTATTTCCGTCCTTTGAGCAAATGTAATTGCATTTAACCACTACAGCATAGGCTTAGTCTTAAGATATACTATATTTTCTTTAATATGAGCCGCACTTTTTTCACAATTTTTATGTCTAAAAAAACAACCTGCTGCTTGTATGCGAAAACTACGATATTTCACGAAATAGTGATAGACTTTGATTTCAAATACAGTACACCACTTGAACTATTTTTTTCGCCTGCTTTCCAATGGTGCACTAGTTACAACCGTCCTGAAGTTATATCTAAAAAAAAAAAAAAAAGTACTTTCACACTGCAGACAGTTCATCGTCTTGCTAATCTTCGACTGCTTTCTTCAGGCTTCTTAAAGGCTGGTTTTTTCGATGGTTACAGCCTGAAGGCAAGTTAGCAAGATGATGAACCATCTGCAGTGTGAAAGTGTGCGTAAACTTGAAGGAAATATATCTGTTATTATTGACAATGCATTTCGCAGTAGCAGTAGCAATGATACATTTAACAGACATTGTTAAACAAACATGGCCTCCAAATGGATAAGAAAAACTGCTAATTTTAAGTCGTAACTAATGTTTCGTTACAATATAAAGTTCGTGTCTGTCTGTTGATTAATTAATATCAACATTTTCTCATCTTTACTATGAATTGTGCAGAAAATGTTTGGCTTGCGTGCACATTTTTTTTTGTATGGCCTTTTTTCTGGGTGCGCCTTTCATGTTAGACAATACAGTACTTTTATCACTTTTTTCCCAGCCTAGGCACTCCAGTTCACAACA
This sequence comes from Lithobius niger, assembly GCA_023313725.1. Taxonomy (NCBI): domain Eukaryota; kingdom Metazoa; phylum Arthropoda; class Chilopoda; order Lithobiomorpha; family Lithobiidae; genus Lithobius; species Lithobius niger. Next base: position 74,201 of record JAHWFP010031967.1, read on the forward strand.
GTATTTCAATGTAGATGTAGTGCATGGTACTGCTTAACCATGTTTTAACCACTAACCTAAAATACTCGCCCGAAATTTTTTCTTTCGATTAGAAAGGCATCTTAGTGTCCTTAACCCCACAAAATTTGAGATGCAGCATGGAGAGAGAGCTGAGAGCATAAGAGAGCTCAACATCGCCGCTAGGTGCTGCCGTGTTCCCGCTCTTTTCTCATAATTTGTTTACGGCGCATCGTGAGGGGATGTTGTTCTTGCGGTGCGCGTTGTACCATAATGTCAAATTAAAGTCAATCAAAATAACGCTCATTTTCACATGCAAGACACGCGCGCTGTCTGGCAAATTTTCGACAACTCCCAGTTGACTTCATCAGGAGTCCTACGACTTGGTTAGTCTGTGAGCACATCACCTACTGTTCATTCTGGTCGAATTCAAAAATGGCACCTTTTCTTACCTCCAGTATTTGAAAGGTTGCATTTTGTGCTTCCTTTCTCCACAATCCCATTGCCTACTTAGTTGCAGGTCAAGTCCAACATTAATCTGGTTTGATCTGCAACTATAAGTGGGTGTGGGGTCGTGGAGAACGGAAGCAAGGCATACAGCCCTACAAATACCGAAGGCAATGTAAGGCGCTATTTTTGAATTCTACCAAAACGAACAGCAGACGATATGATCAGAGACTAGCCAAGTCTTTGGAGGCCTGCGAAAATTTGCCAGACATGCGAGTGTCTAGGATGTGAAAATGAGTATGTCGAACAAAAGTCACTAGAAAAATGTTCATTTTCACAAGTACGAAGTATGGAGTTTCACAGTACGAAAATTAACAATGTTTTTCGAAAATGAGCATTACATTGATTTACTTTAATTTGGTTTTCGTGTAGTTTCACAGCATGAACTTGCAATGTTTTTACCATAATGTCCACGACCCCATCCGCGTGCTGAGTGCGGTAAATATCCCACCCCAAGTGATGACCCTTTTGTACCATTTATGTCATCTGTATGGTTTTTGGACGAATCTGTGCCCAGAAGTATGTTTCGAATTTATAGTGGTGTACCGATAACATAATTCCTGTTCTGGTTCCGACGACGATAAACATGTTCTGTACGGTTCCGATACCAACTAGAATGGGTCGGTTTCATTCTTTGGCTTCGGTTTCGGTTTTCAAAATGCTCACAAAACCACGGTTTTGGTTTTGATTTTTGCCACGCTCCACTCTCATCAGATTTTTCTAATTTTTTTTTTATTTTAACAGTGGTATTACTAGCGTCCAACTCGCTTCTGCTTTCACTTTCAGCAGAGTCATTGACCAGGGGCCTCGCTGTGGCACTATTTTTTCTACTATTTTCTTTTTTTATGACTAGGAGCTTCGCTGACAATTTATACGCAGAAAATGATAAATATAAAAAAATTTAAAACAATAAATCAGTCTTAGATTTTTTGATTACTGTACGAAAAACTAACAAAATCCCTCAATCGGTTTCGGTTTTCAGTAAAAGTTTGATTACCGACTCGTACCAAATGGGATTACCACTTGGCAGTGCCACACCAATTGAAAAACTGATAATGAATGAATTAGGCCTTACTATGTTCCCCTCACACCGAGTTTCATCAAGTTTACACGACCAGTTTTTGAGCCCCGACCGTTTGACCCATTAAGTCCGGGGTTCTGCTTAGCAAAACTTTATAAATTTACATGCAGTTTTAAACTTAAATTTTGATATAAGCAAAATCGTATTAAATTTAGTTATAAAACTTATATAAATATCCATAAATTTTATTAAAAATAACAAACTTAGTTGAATAAAACAAAATTTGAAAAGATTTTTTTTTGATAGGATTTCAGGGCTCGATTTGTCGTAGAAAAATTGCATAGCAGAAATGCGATACAAAATGCAAATTTCCGTAGCAGTCACGAAAAAATGATTAGCAACTTTTAAAGAATAATTTATTTAGTAAAAAAGAATACAAAAAGCTTATTTTTTTTTGAAACAATAGCCATTTTTGTTTCACTTTTACTTTGCTACACGCACGAATGCTTGGTCAAGATTATGGCTTCCGAAATCCGATGCATGTTAAGACTATTCTGACCCGTGTCTGAAACGAAAGCGCCACCAACTAAATACTGAAGGTGATGGTACGACCAATATTTTCCAGAATGCATGTGCGATGCTTGGCCTGCCTATAAAGTAGGAGGGATTAGCATCTCCGTGTCAGCCAACATGATTATGAATACGCTGTTATGTTGTCTCGTCTAATACAGTTGCGTCGCTAAACTGCGATACATTATTTAATTTTGCATCGCTAAAGTTTAAATTTGTGGTGCAAATTGCGATGCGATACCGCTCATTTCGAGCCCTGGGATTTGTGCTTCCAGGATTGATTCCAACCCCTTAGTAGAACTGATGTGGATTAAGTTTTCTGTTTTTCGGATGTAGCCTATCAAATTTAATTTAAAAAAAAACTTAAATCAAAATAAAAAAAAAACTTAAATTAAAATTAAAAAACTTAAATAAAAAAAAAACTATTTTAAAATAAGCCAAAAGTTGAAACTATTTTGTTTAATTCTACCTTAGACCTGAATTTTTATATAGGATTTTTGCTTTAAGGATTATTCCAAGACATTAGTGAAGCTGATAGGATTTAAAATATTTGCTTTCTGAACGTATTAAATTTTCATTAAATTTTTTTTTAAATTACAGTAAAATAAAAAAACTACATAAGGCCACTTAAAAAAAGAAAGTTGGTTCTCGGGCATTTTTCTCAAGAAATCCGTGCGGGCGGGCGGAATTTTTTATTTTTTTTTTAATTTTTCGACCCTTATTTTTCCATACATTTTGGGGAAAAATTTTCTAGTTTGGGTAAAATAAAGAATTCTGCCTTGTAATGCTGTGTACCGTGTGTCCACACAATTATTTAGCGACAAGAATGACAATTTTATATGTCAATTTCCCACTAACGGCTATTTTTGTTCTGTAACTGCCATTTTTGCTGCGTCGTTTCATTTTATTTCCAGTCAAAAAATCGGTACGGGAGGGCCTGAGAACCAACTTTTCTATTTTTAATGGCCTAATCAGGTTTTGTTAATCTAGCATATTTTCATTTGTTAACACATGCTTTATTTACGGCTCTTCTTAAAATTAGAAACGTTATTGCAAGCTGTATTATTGGTCCCAACAGAACACAGAATTGCAAAAACCTACTGCAAATCTAAGATCCACAGTCCAAAATGTACAACCAAAATTGTTCAAGCTTCCATTAAAACATGCGAATTTTCGACAACACTTGTACTGGTTTTCTTTCTCAGGCGACATTCTAAGAGACTTGCACCATATTGTCTGCACTCCACTACTCCAACGAGTTTTCTTGCTGTAGACATTTGAATTTTCCTCCCAACTACAGCTGGCCTTGAGTCAGGTCTCAGTGCTGCTTGTGTTGCTCACATCAAGATCTTGACATTCTTGTTTGTGATTCTCCCTCCCAGTTTGTGTTGGAAAAGGAAAAAAATTCTGCCATCTTGCATCAAGTTTTCTGTCAAACCAGGTGTTCATTTTCTAAATGTGTTTGTAGGCCGGCTCTTGCACATTCATAAGCTTGATTGACTGTTCATGGCAGTGATGGATGGCCATCGACTCCAAAGCGTGGCGGTGGGCCTCCTTGCTTGTGTCCGACTTGAGCATGATTTTCGTACTCTTCCAGTCCATCCGATGTTGTGTCTTGTTACAATGAAGTGCAACGCTGTTTTTGGTGTCTTGCTCCTCGGTGGCCTTCACGTGCTGTTTGACTCTGACGCAAGTCCGTGTTTTTGTTTCTCCAACACAGCCCTGCGGGCACTCCCCGCAGGGGATCCAATACACAACCCCTTGGTGTTGGGCAGTCTTTCTACTGTCCGGTTAGTGTCTTCTACTTACAGTTTGCGTCTTCGTCACTCTCCTCCCCTTCTTTCTTTTCATTCCTCACCTTGGACCTGGTATTGTAGCAGTGCACGACTTCTTGCGTTCTCACGGTGCAAACTTCCATCTTTTCTACTCTCCCAACAGTCCCCTCCTCCTCTTCAGAACCAGGGAGATCCATGCTTGGCTCAACTGCTTGCTCATCTCGCAACAGCTGTTGTAAGATGAGCAAGCAGTTGAACCAAGCATGAATCTCCATGGTTCTGAAGGAGGAGGGGACTGTTGGGAGAGTAGAGAAGATGAAAGTTTGCACCGTGAGAATGCAAAAGGTCGTGCACTGCTACAATACCAGGTTCAAGGTGAGGAATGAAAAGAGGAAAAGGAGAAGAAAGAAGTAGGAGAGTGACGAAGACACAAACCAGGAAGTAGAAGACACTAGCCGGATAGTTGAAAGACTGCCCACTGCCAAGGGGGTTGTGTATTTCCTTCACCATGCAACATTGTGGTAGCCAAATTTGCTGTTATTGTATTATTCTCTTCTCCTAGATTTGCATCTTCCGTTTGTCCATCAAGAAGATGCAAATCTTTCCAGGGAACAATAATTTTAATTTTCTCTCGTGAATTTTCTCAATGGGATTATAATCTTTAGCTGGACTTACACTATTTTCAGTATCTTGAAACCTCAACTTCCATTATTCTCAATGCCTTCAAATCTCATTTTGTGAGTATACAGCGAGATACAAATTCGGGTTCTATCAGAATTTTTTCTGTGGATGTTCTTTCCTTGAGACGTCCTTTGTTCATAACAATGTCTCGAACTCGTTTATCTTAACTTTTGATAAAGTAAACTGTAGCGCTTCTCAACAAACTATCAATAAATGTGATGGCATATTTGCAGCTTCTCCAACGTGATGACTGTTACGTTACCAGACACCAAAATAACTTGCACCAGGGGCTCTTGCTCTCGCCTTAGTCTGTCCTTACTGAATGACAGTTTAACAAATTTAGAAACTTAGCATGGCTCACACCACTTCTTATAGTTGAACGACAATCTCCTATTTGCTGCTTCTCCATTGCATCCTTTCGAGTATCTTAAGAATATGTCCTAACCTCTCGTACCAACCTCAGATTCCTTAAAAAAATGGAAATAAGCTGTAAATATTAACATTAAATGATGAAACACACGGGAGCCAATATTGTGAACCGCAATTATGACGAAAAATTCACATGCCATCATCAGTCTGCGAATTGAACGCCATTCTTTGGATTGGGCCTCCAATGCTCTAGACCACTGTGCTAACTTGGCATATTGTGGTCATTATGGCCGAGTTGTGAGAGAGCTCAGCCTGGTTGCTGGATGTTTGTGGATCTGGTCGAACGCCTGGAAAGGGGACCTTGGCAAAGTCCCCGCCAGGACTGCCAGCCAGGGTAGCGTGAGAGGCTACCATGCTCCTTCAGCTGCTATGGGAACTATTCTGGCAAATTCTGGACAATCTTTCTGCCCCTACGATGATCGGATGTTTCCCTGAGCGAATCCCCGGGTTGGCACCTCCCTTTACCAGATATTTCTTTTTTCTAAAAGTATGGTAATGTTCAAAATTGAGCCGGTTCAGCCATACAAGCATTAAGTTGCTTCGGCTGACTTAAGGCTTAAAGAAATTAATATTTAAAAAAATAAATAAAAAGATCATAATTGCTGCGGCAGCAGACGAACGAAAGCAGACGAACGTTCACGACGAAGTAAGTGGTGATGTGGTAGCCTGATGAAGACAGTCTTTCTGAGCCCCTCCAACTCCAGAAAACCTGACTGTCAAAAATTTGCAAGGATATTGGAACGGTAAATATCCTTTACTTTGAAATCTAAGCGTACAAAACGTAAACATGGACTCGAATTTTCAAAGTAAGCGATGTGACATTTTTAAACATTATTTCATAAAGCAAGGTAACAGCAATTATGATGGTGTTGAGTTAGCATAGTGGTCTTGTGAATTGGAGGCTCAGTTCAAGGATCTGGGTTCAATTCCCGGATTCACGATGGCGCATAAATGTTTTCATCATAATTGCTGCTCACTTGCCGTTCGTAGCTGTTCAATATTGGTTTGGCTGCTTTGTGTTACTTCGTGTAATACTCTTATTCCTTCTTTTTTTTTTAGCTAAATACATGTTGCTGTATTTGTGATAGTAGATTCAAGACACTTGATATACAGGGTGGTCTACAAAAAACGACGACCAAAATTTCCTCAAAAAACTGATGACCCAAAATCCAGGTTTTCTAGTTAGCACCCCTCAGACCCAGGAGAGGACAGACATCAAAGCTAATGAAACGGTAGATTTCTGCCTTCTGGTTCTGAGGGGTGCTAACTAGAAAAGTTGGACTTAACACATTTTAGGGTCGTCAGTTTTTTGTGGACCACCCTGTACATATCGTTTCACGTCACTAGCTGTGGAGGACAGGTTTTTTTTTTTTTATTGTTGTAGGCTAGCTGAACGTATTTGTACTGAAAGTATTAGTTCATGGACATGTCATCTACTGAAGATTATTTCTTCTTCTGTGGTCCAAAGTTGTCTTATAGCGCACTGCTGATACATAAGAGGAATTCGTACGTGTGTTGCTGATACATGGGATACCTTGATGATTCGTCTATTAATTACTGTACCAGTTGTACAATTCCTTCTCCAGTTTGGTATTGGTATCCCTTCAGTGAGCACAGCTGTCATTAAGACTTTGATAATGCACAAAATCCAACTATCAGCTTGTTGCTTCATAATCAATTGCAGGCTTTTTTCCCACAACAATCTTCCATGAAATTGTTGCGAATCAATACCAATGACGGCACAGAAAATTAAAGAAAAAAATTGCAGAGCGTGTAAAGATTTGGAAGATCCAAGTCAAAATGAAGAGAAGTTGTAGAGTGAAAGTAAACGCAAATGCATGCAGTCAAGGCCAAAGCTAAAACCAAAAGAACACATTTTAAGGACATTTGCCAACAAAGTGTTGATCTAAAGACAAAATCTGCTTTCGAACTTGTTTTGTCTTTAGACCATGTCCTTTTTAATTATAATTAAAACATGTTCTTGTGGTGTCAGCTTTAGGCTCAATGGCATGTTCACTTTCTTTATTCAACTGGTCTTCATTCATTATGAAACTTTTATCTTCTAACCTTTAATTTATTACGCTGATCTTTGCCTCGAATTTTATGCACTTTCATTGGCATTCAGTCGTAGTAAAATTAATAGCTTGCAGCAGCTGTTTCAAATGCCAATATGCCTGTTTGCTTGCAATTACTGTGACAGTTAGCCATTCTTGCAGCAAACTTTGAAAACGGACAGTGGGAATATTGTTAATCTATTCACGTTAGTTATCGTACGAGTCGAGTCAGGCATAAGAAAACCTGAATTATCTTATTCATAATTTTTGCAGTGATAGGAGGTAGTTCTTTGCAACAAATGGCTTAGATCTTCATTACACGTCATGTTTGGCTGTAATGAGTTCAAACTGGTAAAGCACAAAAAAGTAATAAAATTACTAATGTGACTGTCTCGAAAGGGCGAATGTCAGCAGCAGCAAGTGTCTACGGATCTAGACGCCGCCAAGAAACAGTAGATCATCCGATTGTTAAAAAATTGATTGTTAATGATAAAAAGGCGGCTCACTAGCAGACATTTGTCTGTTAACTGTAAGCAACTGAAAGCATATTATGGCATGTTCAGAATAAATCCCAATGCGACAGAAATGTTTCAAATTGTGGAAAATGTAAGGGGAAAGGTCAGAGATTAAGAAAAACTAAAATTTAAAGGTTGAGTGTCCACCAATCATAGAGAAAAAGATGAGTCAATAACGTTGTTTTTATGTTACTGTCTAGCTAGTTAGCTGGCTAGCTAGCTAATAAGATTTTCCCCATGTTAAATCCCGTAGACATTTTGCTCATGGCTAGTGCAAAATTGAGAAGGCCTACGTAGCTGAAATTTGGCACACGAATGCATGGTGTTCTGAGCATGGTCCTTTTGTTGTTTTGAGAGTTGTAGGGGTCAGAACAAATGCATGGGAGGGTTGTGGAATTCGCCACCAGCGTATTTAAATTTCGTTTCTTTTCCAAGTTGCAACGAAAGATTTCAAGCAATAATGTCTTGAACAATCAACGCTGGTCTTCTAGATTTATTGTAAAAGCCTGGACGAACTAAAAACTGAACTGTAATGAAGGACAGAATAAGGAGACATTAACGTTGCCGTGGATTGCGTAAGAATAAAAGGATGCACGTTAGATGATGGTTACGCAACAATACGAGCATCCACGAGCAAACGGGGCTTTTGTTAACCCAAAAATAAAATTCTTCGTGTTCTGCTGTTTTAGTAACAGCGACCTTCGGGGGTTTCTGCATGACTAAATGTCAACGAAATCTTGAAAAGTTATGGGGAAGGTGCAGGGATAAACAAAACAACTGAAGGGGATGCGCTGATTGAGTAAGCGAAGCGAACGAAATCAGCGATTTTTAGCCAGTGTTTGCCAAAATGGGATTAAAGCAACTTAAGCATGTGAAGAGTGGTCATACAGTAAACTAAGCCGTGGCAATTTGGCTAATCTAACGACTAATTGGCAATGGTAAATTTGAAAATTAGAAATAAAATTCCTCTAGAAAAAAGGTACAGATGAAGATAACACGGTGTAACCTTATGTACGTTCAGTCCTATGAAATTTGTGACAAGGACCCAAAACCAAAACTAGTAGAAAAACCCGCCAAGTTTCCAAAAACGATCGGCCTTTGAAGGTAATGATATCATTCAACCAAGGAAAAGCCGCCAAGGTCAATCCTGTTAGCCAAGTTAATCACACCCAATAATACTTTGGATGTTAAATGAAAATTTGAAGATTGCTACAGCGAGTAGCAATCTACAAGTTTTCATTTAACTTTCGAATATTAGTCGGTGCGATTAACTTGGCTAATTGGATTGACCTTGGCGGCCTTTCCTTGGTTGAATATCACTACCTTCAAAAACCGATCGTTTTTGGAAACTTGGTGGGTTTTTCTACCAGTTTTGGTTTTGGGTGGATTTCTCTTCACGAAAAATGAGCTTCCATGTGGACTACTGCCACCACTGTTAAAAGCTACATAACTTTTACCAGCAGATGATGGTTTTTTGTAGTGAAACTTGCCGCTAAGTATTAAATTTGTTATAAAAAAACCTTTGAATTCACACCTTTGTTGTAAAAAGAAAATTGAGACTACGTGATCGTTTAGCAGTTACTGGTTATTCTTTCGGCGTGTGCTCAAGATCTTCAAAGTCTATTATTGAAAATAGGCCTATAATGTTCTCATTTTGAAATCTACATACATATTACATCTACATAAAAGAGGCTTGGTGTTTTCCCCGCATAAAATACTTATATACATGGTAATTCCATCTGATCAAACTACTGGTTTCAGCACTGCATGCGCTTTCTTTGTCTGGCGTACGGTACGTGTGTGTTTTGTGTCTAACTACGTGTGTTAAGACAAATTATTCCGAAACGCTTTCTGTTTTAACATTTATTTACAAAGTCATTAGGAAAATATCAAAATGACTTCGAGTTCTTTTCCACAGTCGGCTGCTGATCCATGTGACCTTGAAAGAAGCGTTGCGTTTGAATATTGAGAAAGGATAGTTCGGCGTAAAATTTCCATTGTTAGCCAAAAAGCTAAGTCATTATTTGTTTATATTTGTAAAATATTTTACACAATAAACTGCATAGGTATTAAAATTTGTTGTGTGTGATTTTGACACTGCGGTACATAATCAGAATAAGGACAGCAGCCCATGCGTGTGTTCATGAACCCAATTTGTTAGAGGTTTATGAGCAAGTTGAAAATTCTCACTAGACGAGTTAACACGATCGGTGATTTTAAATTGAAGTTTGCTCCACCCAAATAAATAAGCTTCATCAAAACAAAAAAGTTCCACATAATAACATTAAACACGAACAAATAAAAACCGGATGAAAAACTGAGTTTTGAAATAATGATTTCGTCTGGTTCAATGGTCAGTAGGCTAGCTAGCTGCAAAATACAAGTTCAAATTGACATCATACTCGCTACAGCTACAGGTCAGACTAGATAATTATGCGTCTTGAAATGTTAATGCACATATTTTCTTAAGTGAATGGTTGAAATTCTTGGGCCTAATGGTGTTCAGTTTTTACTGATTCAACTTTGTTACTCATCTTAGGTGTGCTGATCTGTACTGGTACAGATTTTCTATTAAACATAGCCGTGATTTGCTAACAAATCCCTTTAAAAAATTGCAATAAAAAGTGCTGTATAAAAATTTAAACAGGAAGATGAACCCAAACCTTCCTGAAAATAATGCTAATGAAAATTCTCTGACAGAACGGTTCCATGTTTGCCGACTCGGTTTAACAGCTCAGGCAGTTTCATCTAAGTAAACATCTGTATCGAAGACATTTTATTGGCCCTAACTCATCTCTTCTCGTAAAGCCGAACACACAAAAAAAATGGTGGGCTTTGCGGAACATTGCTGAAAAACATTTTTTTAAACAGTTTTAATTTAGTACAAAACACACCTAGTTTCATGCTTAGCTCAGCTATGCATGAAAGTGAAACCTATATGCTGACAACTTTCTTTACATTTTTCCTCACGAGGTTATGCTGCGTGTCGCGATCACCTCAGTTTTCAGCAAAAAGCTGTTACGGTTGAAAGGAAAAGTTAGGATCGGTCGGGTTCTGCGAAACACCATTTTTTTGTTAGGCGGTAGGCCCAATTAAAAGATAATATAGATATGAAATGAATTTCTATGGATATTAAGGAAATATTGGCCGACCCGTAATACAATTGTTTTGACCTAAAAATTAGAAAGGAGACAAAGTTAGTGGTTTTGATTTTATTTTTTCCCTATGTTTTGTAGGCCCTAAACTTTATGTGCTACTAAATTTTACTAGCATTTTGAACATTGTTTTGACGAAAGTAGTTTTTGTTTTTAAATTACTTAATTGCTACTACAAATAGTGCCATATGATGGCTGAAGATAATGTCAACACTTATTAAGTAGCTACCGTAATAGCGTGTAAATCTCAAAAC
>JAHWFP010031967.1:85168-112381 GCA_023313725.1 Lithobius niger
GTTTTGTAATGGAGTTTCACAGTACGAAAATTAACATTGTTTTTCGTGTAAATCTCATTCATCTTTTTATTTTACGTTCTTTAATTGATGTAGCCTAATACTTGATCCCCCTTTCCACAGACGACGGAGGTGGTCCCTTTAAAGGGTCGGGAGCACATCTCTATGCAAAACTATTGGTTTCTGACTTGGCATACCTAGGCTACATGAAGTTAAATGAATTTCGATATTTGTTCAAAAATTTGTCATTGTGACCGGGAATTTAGGACAACCCTTTTGAATTTTAAGTGTGGGCAAACTCCATTTTTCCACGTAACTAGTTTGAGCCGGTAGCTTCAGCAATTTATTGTTTATTGCAAGCCTTATGATCCAGCAGCTGCTGGTAAAGCCATAAGATTCAATATGGAATAGCTAGAGGAGGAGGGTGTCTTCCAACTATAGCATGAGAATATCTGCATGTTTTATCAAATTTGGGCAAAGCAAAGACACACTTTGTAGTACAGCTGTGCTTGCTGTATTTGTTTCGACTGATCTTAACTGTTGGAGAGAATTGTAGTGTCAGCAAGTAATACTTTATTAGTATCACTTTTACGCTACAGCATTGCCTTCTGGTAGATGGTTTGGTTTATGGACCAAGTTTCATTGGATAGGCTACTGTTTGAGAGATAATAATGCCTGCTAACATCTGGGCTGTGGATATATTGCATCCATTGTTGTTGTTAATAGTGTAGCTACCAACGTACAGTTCAAGGTTTTTATTTGCTCCTGTCATTTTTTCCAAGTCTGGAACAGTATGTTATCATTTCTTCCATTAAAGACCTTTATAGCATCTTTGATAGCCATTAAACGACCATTTTGGCTTTCTTTCTGAAGCATCTGTACAGACCGGGGGTCGGGGACAGATGTTGCCTCCAAAATAGTCATCAAAGGGATAGCGATTCACTTAGAAATGAGATAAAACACCAAAGATTGTCAGGGCTTAAAGAAATAAAGCTGAAAGGCCCACAATGTATTTTTTAATGCAGTGAAGACTTCAGGTAAAATGAACGTATTTAGCCTAAATTGTTGCTCAGTTATTATATTATATGGCATTACGTTGCTATTATTTGTTTTGCAATGCTTGGAATGTTTTGTTAAACGTTAAAGAGTAAATTCAGTAATAAATACTTGTGTGTGCACATGTTAGACCACCTGCTTGACAACCAAACACAAAAAAAGTGGTGGAAATGTGTGAAATACGTTCAGTACAGAACAATAATACAGTACTTGGCTATATTGCTTCGCAACTTGTACACAAGTGCCACGATAGGCTAAGTATATGTTTTAAATTGTTGCTGCTGTGTGACACCTCTCATGGCTGCCTGCTATGGCTTGCCAACTTGCTCAACTATCTGGCATGGGACCGCTACTTCGTGTAGAGTTTTTGACGTTGTTACAAAACTTTTGATTTTAAGTTGACCCCCGGGGGCCCCCCCCCCATTTTGTGGCAAAATGTTAAAACAGATCTATGCCTAGCCTGCGTCATGCGTATGTAAGTATTAATGAGTGACGCTGCAGTCAAATTGTTTTATTGGACGTCTTTAACACTCCTAGTTTGTATTAAATTGTTGAATGGGTGACTCGGGAGGATTGGTGCAGCAAAGGATGTGCGGTACTGTAATTTGTACTTAATTCATGGGCTGGCAGCCATACTTGAAAATTCAATTCTGGTCAATATGTGACGACTGTTAATTTTTTTAGTGCTTCTGATATTCAAATATGCTAAATTTATTGCGTCAAAATAAATGAAAAAGAGTTTGCACACAATAGTTTTGTTAAATTTGCCCTTTAAAGTTATTAAGGTCCCTTTTGGCCTTTCTCAACTTCTAGATGCAGCACTGTAGAATCGTCGAGCAATATAAAGAAAATAGCAGTAAATTAAGAATAGAACAACACTATCTGCAGCAGCACCACTATTTTCATAACTAAACCGAGCCTATTGGATGACGGAGAATCTGGAAGGTCGATGCTGTGTTTAGAATATGGGGAAACCTATTGAAATGATGAACAGGTGCCTTTAAGCGACAGTAATGCAATTTGTGCCATGTTTGGTAGGCCTATTCTTTTTCCCCATGGCAGAAACATATTGGCACAGCGGCGTACTGCAGAATGAAAGTGGTGTCTGTTGAAATACAGCGTAATGACTGCGATTACTAGGAGAGTCAACCGATTCACATTTTAACACAGACGACCAATCTGAAAACAGTGAAAACCATCTCACAATTTCCGCAAAGTTTCGAAAGCTTTGAAAAAATGTGTTGAATATTTCTTCCTGACGTCTTCTTCAGGCGTTAAGAAAAAGAATTTGCTCTTGTTACATCTCACTGCACTGTCCATTGAGATGTACCTAGTGTAAATTATTTTTCTGAACGCTTGAAGAAGCAATAGGTAGAAATTCAACACATGTTTTCAAAGCTGTCGAAAATTTGCAGAAATTGTGAACTAGTTTTCGCTGTTTTTAGACTCTTGCGTAAATATGTTATTTGTGTTATAAAAAACCGTATTGTCACAGAAAGCTGGAAAAGTTCCTGCCATTGGGTTCTTTTTCACGTGAAGTGGGAACAAAATTGAAACTGGTCTTGTGGATGTAGCTGTTTCCGTGCTATTTGTTGATGCATATATGATGATTATTATGTTCGGTTCTGGTAATTAATGCAATCAAGAGTCTGCTATTTTAGTGGCAGTGTGTTAAATGGTAAGGTTGTGTTTAGGCTCGAAGGAATATGTGAGAGCTTGAAACCCCCTTTCAGTTAATCCAACTTTTAAATCTTAACTTCGCATTGTAGGTCACAGGTGTAAAGTAGAAAAAAAAAGCTAGTTGTATGTAAATCTTAACCAACTTCAGCTTTGTTTCATTAACTGTGTGACATCACAGTCGTCTTTTGTGCGAGTATTTTTTGCAGCATATGAGCAGTTACTCATTAGCATGCAAGTCGTCTTATAACCATTGGGCACTATTGTTAAGGTTAAGTGGCATTTCCAGAGCTCAACTTTGTTTTGGTCCTTAGAATGCCATTAGTTTAGTTCATAATACATCAAAGTCTGTCACTTGTAGCCATGTCCCGTGGGGGAGTTAATGCTGCGCCATGTACCTGTCCAACATTACCATTCTACAATTTTTGTTTGTATAAAATGCTAAAAGAGCATACGGAAATACCTATTTCTTTATAAAAAAAAATCCGTTGAACATATAGAAAATCATATTGTCCCCAAGAATAAACAAAAAAAAATTAACCTAACTGCGACGTATTTTCAGTAACTTGCTGTATTTTCTTAACCTAAGTGGCGCTTTCCTTAGTCGGTGTCCAATGCTAAGGGCCAGTAATTCCATGCAAATAAGCAACACCACCATACTCGTATGAACAACTATGCAACATGAAAATAAAAATTCACATAGGCGAACTACAACGTAACAAGTGGAAGACAAGACACAAATTGTGTTACGGTAACAATGAATGATACTTGCCATTGACAGCAGAAAACTACTTCACAGAAAGAGGCATTTACGTTTACCTATCGTACTCGATACAAACTTTTCAATTACTGTAGTGTTAGAATGATGACGCTCAAATAAGTGTCCAGTTTCAGCCACATGTAGTACGTAAACACATTCACGATAAGTAAAACTGGGTCAACACTGAGCTTCTAGTGTCACACATTAAACTGCAGTATGTTGAATTGTAGGTTTAATTTAGAACTGTTTAAACTGTTGCACTGAATGGCTGTGGTGGTTAATGCAAATAATATTAAATAATTTATTGTATGTTTATTTGTTCAGGCAAAACTGTCCATAAAAGATCTTGAAGGAAATTGCCGGAAGATAGAAGAGTTCAAGAAAGTTCTTATTAATCGACGCCTTCATCTTTTCACGCAGTATACTCGTTTATTAAAAGGTAAATTCTCCAATTGCTCATGTGTTTTCTACGTTTGTACTTATGTTATTCAAGGTAGCATCGTACTCAGAAATTGGCCTCTTGCAATACTTAGCTAAAGGACTTAATCGTGCTAAATAGGTTACCTGTGTACCACAAGTAACTTTAGTTTGCTGTGTTTAGCCATTCCTTGATAATGCCGAATTCTTGTCTTTGTCATGCAAGTAAGGATTTTTAAAACAACCTTATAATTAAATGTTTGGTTAACAGAAAACCACTAAAACCTAACATTACTTTAATAACAAAGTCACAAATTTCTAGTTTTATTAAAAAAAAAGTTTATCACACACGAAAGGCTTATGCCAAATCTATCTATTTTTGGTGTACTATTTTCGTTGTGCTAATGTATATCCTTTTCCCCTACAGGATGTGCGTCATTAAAATTATTCAGTATGCATGGTTGTTTGTTTGTTTAAACAGTATCAATGCTGGAAGTAGAGTACCTTAGTACATGTACTGGGAAAAGTGTCAGAATCTCAGAAAAACATGCCGCTCAGTGAATAGACGCATTTTTTCCCCCTCCTTGCGGCATTTTAATAACTACAGACAGAAAGCCTATGGGGTTCAATAAATGAAAACTCTGTATAGATGCAAACCTGTTTCCATTGCTTGACAGGCATATAGTTTTTTTTTTTTTTTTTTTTTTTAAATCTGGTCCAATAGTAAAAATTGTAAGTAGGCCTACTGCTTTAATGTGTTTAATATTTTCTTTTTAATATTACAAAAAAATGTACATTGGATAGCCAGCTCAACAAAAGAATATGTTGCAAGGCAACCCTTCCCAATGTCGGTCGCCATTTGGCGAGTGGAAATCAACAGTTGGCGACTTGGAATTTAGCCTTACTCGCCAAATCGGCGACTAGCTACAGAGCATGCCACTAAAAAAAGGGGTATCTCTGGAACCGTATAAGTTAGAGACGAACGGTTTGCGGCGTTATGCTCAGATTTATAAGGGCTATATAAGTAGATTTTCTGCATTAATACTGGAGTTTGCATAATTTTGTTAATGCATAAATTAGAGAAACCTTTCATTATACAAGACGTATTTGGTATGTGGTGAGTAAAAATTGTGAAATGGCGAGTGCTTTGTAAGGTCTTCTGGCCAAGTGGCGACTGCTACTGGATTGACATTCGGAAGGGTTGTTGCAAGGTTAAGGTGAACATTTTTAATACATACCGTTGTCTATACGTTGCGAAGCTTTTGAAAAATTGAATTTTGTACTTGGAAAATTCTGGGGAAAATACCTAAAGGCTTTCAATTTGACTGACATGGATAACCAAAATAAAATCTGTATGGTAGTGTTAAGCAACAAAAAAATCATTCGTTCCGGGTCCAGCCCACCTGAAAAAAAACGAGAACTGAGTTTTTTTTCCAAATGTAACGTTAAAGCAATGAGAAAAACAATGACCAACAACTACCATAAGTATAAACACATCATTATTACAAAAAATCTTGTGCTAGAAGGATGCACCTAGAAGGGATTAAGGCTTAGTTTTATTTTTAGCCTTACTGGTAGTTGACTTCACCTGTATCTTTTCATGGAATGGTTGAGACCGTGTTGAAAGTTTTCAAATTTCACTTTCACTTGGCAGTAAAAACATTAAATGTAAGGAGTTTTTACTTAAACTTCAACTAAATACACAACCTATTCTGTAGTATTTTTGAGTGGCTGGAGGCAGCCTAAAAAAAATTATAATGCTGTGATTTTGAAGATTACATAAAGCCAACCGCATTCCTTTTCTTGAAGTTTCTCCAAACAAAAAAATATACTTCAAAATCATAGCATTAAAACCCATTTTGGTATACCTCCAACCATTCAAACACCCTACATGAAAAAAAAATTAAAATTGTAATGGCTTCAGACCTACTCAAGATGCCAAGCTGCTGTTTTAACCAAATCTCCATAATATTAGAGAAACGACTCGCGTAACATAAAAATTGTTTTACTGCTGCCTGTGATCTCAACAAATGTGTTGGATCCACAAAATAGAAACGTGCCACTTATCCGTGTACATTCGGAAATCCATCGGCCACTCGCCAATTGGCAATTAAATTGGGCAGATTAAAATATTTTTGCTGGGGGCCAATTCGGCTGGTGGATTGCTGATGAACAAGGCCAAACCGAACTGAAAATATTTTCACTTCTTGTTGGCGGATTTTAATGTTTTATCACATACTTCTTTTTACGCAGTACCAAAAGTGTTCCAGTTACTCCGAACACTTTTGGTACTGCGTAAAAAGAAGTAAGTAATAGCGAACGAAAACCGAAGTAAATCATCCGTGCCACCGGTATTTAAAGTTAATGTTTTAATACACCATTTTAAAATCCGTTATTGGAACAACTTTAAAACTCACAATGATCGTTAATAAAATGTTCACCACAATTTTCGCTCATTTTCAAAAAGAAGACCCTCCTTAGTCTTCCAAATTTGTGACAAAACTTCGTCTGTCTTCTTCAGGCTCTGTTAAGGACTGATTCGAACTCTGACTCCATCTTCCTACTTTGACTACGACATTTTTTCCTCCTTTGAATTGGCATGTGACAATTCAAGGAGGAAAAATGTCGTAGCCAAAGTAGGAAGATGTAATAATCAGAGTTCGAATCAGTCCTTAAGAGAGCCTGAAGAAGACAGACGAAGTTTTGTCAAAAATTTGGAAGACTAAGGGGAGGGTCTTCTTTTTGAAAATGAGCGAAAATTGTGGTGAAGATTTTATTAACGACCACTTTAAAAGATTCTCTACCATCTTTTCAATGGTCCAAATCGTAAGCTTCTAGCTTCAGAAGTTATAAATGAGGCAAAATGTTACTGTGATATAAATTTCTTTATTATCGAAAGGTTTTTGGAACCAAAAGCACGTACAACACCATATGAATGTACCACAATTATAAGAAAATTTTGCTACGACTGAAGACTCACTAGATTGAATAAGTTTTTCCGTGGCGTCCGATTTCTAAAAAATAAATAACTTTTTTTTTAAAACATCGGATGCCAAATTTTGTGTGGCGACATTAAATTTAATTTGGCGACGTAACTTCACATTTCTTCGGTCTACCGGCCGATGGCGATAAAGAAAATATGAATCTGCACCATACTTACCCGACTGAGAAAACTGAAAATAGTGTACCATGAAAGAAAGAAAAACAACATTCTAGTTGGCCCATGCCTGCCTCTAGCATTGATTTTGTGCCCGGGTGCAATCTTCCCAACAAGGCATTCGCATTTCAGACTACTAAATTATTCAAGCTGCGCCAGCCTGTGCTGGTTTTAACAAAAACAAGCAGCTGGGTTAGCCTGGAAAAAAGTGTCCGGCCGAAGAACAGCATAGCATGCAGATATTTAGTAGTATGAAATGGAGGGCTTAAACCTGGCCTGAGAAGAATTAGTAGCGTGAAGTAATATGTTGTAAAACAATGTGTGTATGAATTATTTGTATTTGTTCATTTTTTCATTTTTTTTGGCTACATGTCGCAATCTGTAATAATTACATGATGTAACTAACTACCACCGCACCACACAAGCAACTTGCTTCTTGGTGGGTTGTTTCGTTAAACACATTAAAAAAAAAACCTTTATTGGCTAGCGGAACATCTGACAGTTTTGAAGTCACGTTTGTCTTTACTAGTTTTAAATTAGATATTCTCATTTGAACCATCTTCTACTTTGAATGTTCGAAATCAATCGATCACAATTGTAACGCTCAAATTCAAAAACAAAAATACTCTCAGTACGGTATTTTGCGAATTTTCGATAGGCCTAATAGTCCGAGTGGTGTTAATTTCGGTCTCTCCTATCTTCTTCAGGCTTCCTTTCTTGTGCTTGCTTCTGTTTTACCTTGTCATGAGTGCCAGTGTTTTTGAAAATGCGTGGAAACCGTTGCCCACTGTACTCAAGATATTCTCATATCTTGAAAGGCTGTTAAGTCAAGACTTACTTTGATGTTATAATGCATGTTGCACGTAACTGTACAGCAAATCGCATGGCGGTAATTTGTGTGTTGTTAATAAAAGATTTATACATTTTAAAACTGGACTGCTGATAATTAAGTTCAGTTGTAAGATTTGTTGAGTTAGTCAGGGTTTTTAATAAGGTTAACTCCAACTTAGCAATGTTGAACCCAAAACTTGCCTTTTTCATAGTTAAAATGAGTTGAAATCATTGTAAGTTTGCTGGCTTCTACTCCGTGCTATTGTCATGGTTGCCTTCTCCCAGGCCGTTGCCATGGCACTAACCTGGCTCTCCTTGGCTTGCCTGCAGCCAGATCCCGTATCTAAGCAGAAGCCCCCAGGCTACTTCTTGAGAGAGACTGAGATGGGGAAACATGGCTTCCGAATGCAATTGTTTCTTGGTTGTATGTTAGTCGCAGTAAATCCATTTAATCATCAACCATCGTCGTCTCAGTGCATTCAGTTCGTGATGTCCCAGATCCGGACACCAGCGGGGCATCACACTATTATATATGTAGAGGGCTGTATCTTAAAATATAGCTATTCATATCGTTCGCTTTGCTCACTTCTGGTGTCGAACCTTGTTCCGTATAATTTATTCGATGACCAGAGCATCGCAAAATCGATGTATTAATTATTAGGACGCAACATCATTTCAGTTGTGGCTCACAATTCGTTCATCACATTCCTTAGAACATCTGTAGTTCATATACAGTAAAGAGTTTTTTTTTATGTTGAAAATGTTTACTATATGCGGTAATTGCTCTCTCAACGTGCTCACCTCCGTGCTTCAAAGACGCGAATGCTTGCCAACCTTTGAAAATCTACGGTCTACCTTTTCGTCGTACAGCCAGTTAAAGCCAGGTAGTTTTGAGATTCATAATTATGTTGTTGCTGAAACTAACCATGATGCAAAGTGTGTCGTTGCTTAAGGTTTTGTTTTTGTTTTTTTATTATTTTTGTAACCTAGTTTTTTTTCGGATTAATTTCCACTGAACACTGAAGTTTATCGAATTTTGACATCACGAAACAATTTCAGTGTAGTTTTTCGTATATTTAAGGGTAAAAAAAATCAAGTTACAACAATGAAATTGGGCATATTCAGAACATTGTTTAATTACCTTTCTTTTGGTACTAGGCTCATCTGTGTAGGTGTTTTATTTATGGTGCAAACACACGGACATGCACAGTATGTTTTTAATGATGCTGATTATTTATGCATTTGTTCATAAATTATTTATTTCTTGGTAGAGCTACCTGATGCTGTGCAAAAAGAGGCTGTTCACAAGCTGACCGTTCGTTTGCAAGCATGTTGTCAAGTGAGGGACAAACGTAGCAAGACTACATGGGAACCTGAATTGGTAAGTAAAACTTAATGAAACTGCTAAGAATAACATTAGAAAAACTTCATTTCTTACTATCTGCAAACTACTAACCTTTAATACATGTTAAAAACATTTCGATTTTCTGGTCTCTATTCCAAACAACCCAAAAAAACTTACCCTTTAGGTTTAGTTAATGCGTAGTCATATGCTTAATGGTAACAGACGCACTGCCCCCTCCTCTCCAATCTCATTATATCACTAAAATGCCAAGTGCAGGGCTGACAGACACACTGCTCAACACACGGGCATTACTCGTCCACTGCGTCCCCCCTCCCACCCTGATTCCCAATCTATTGCTTTGGCTTGAGCGATGCGTTCCGTGTGAAAGAAAACTGTCCCTCGTGCATAACATCATTAAAAACTTGCCGCTGAGATGTGTGCAGAGCTCCCCCTCCTCTCCCAATCTCCTTTGGCAACAATTTGCCAATTTCAACTTTTCGCTGGCCAAAGAATTGACACGCTCGCCCGTTTTCTTTATTTTCTTGCGGTATTCGTCGGACCATAATAGCTAAAGGCCCGACAATGACATGGAGTAGAGGCACATGCCTTTCTTCCAGAACCGAAAAACTGCCATAGCGGCCATAGCTCTCACTTCGGGCACATGTGTAGTGAACACACGAAGCCTGTCCTGCCATAAATTTGCATACATCGCCACAATGCCAACATGGCTGTTAATGCCCAACTTGGTGAACTTATTGCTTCCAGGAATTTTTCGGGTTCTTCGTGTATAAAAACTCCACAAGACCAACATCATGCTTGTCGTAAGTGCCGACCATATTAATTTCACGCATAAGAAGTGTCAAATTTGTGACCTTCGTGACACATCAGCTATTACAAAAATCCTGAAAACTTGGAAGAAGACCACGCAAAAGCACTCGGCTGGCGAAACGAGATCATTCTTCCTCTGCAAGGACTCCATCGTCCGGTAAGACATCTGTTGACAATCGCTTTTGAACTTCTTAAGCACTGACGTTTCTGCTCCGGTTGTTTTTCTTTCGGAGGGAACGATTGCGGTACACAATGCGAAAGCGTCTTCGTCTCTTATTCCCAGAGACTGTTTACTTGCCAGTGATTCGCTGGGAGGCTCGTCGCTGTTTGGAAATGACACACGGCTTTCTGCGAGCAACATTCAGATGGTTATTTCTGCAGTGTGTGAAGCGTGCACAGATGTCAACCGAAGTTAAAACTAGTGTTGACGACCTTTCTTCTGTGTTTGAGACGAAAATCGCCGCTCTTATTTCCTCGCTTAACGATGGCCAGCCTGTCACTGCTCCTAGTGCTTCACTGCTGGTGCTGCCATCTATCGACGTGGATGCTAACCATTTGCCGGATATCTAGGAGCATGCCAGGTAATGCAATATTGTGCAACGCCACACGGAAACGACCGCTGCTGTGTCGAAGGAGCTGAGTGTTTCGAAAATTTAAAACTCTTAAAGCCGTCAAATGTAAAAGCAGTAAGTAACTCAAATGTGTCAAATAAAAATAAACTTGACGCCCGTCAAACAGACAAGCCTGACGCGGAGACGGGCCGACAGGGGCATAATGTTGTTCCAAGTGAGAAGGGGGATAAAAACAACAATAAACCCAGGTCGCACGATCCCCTAATGTATGTATGAGGGTCAAGTCCCCTCCCCTTCCCCCAAACAAAGCCTTCCTATCTGAAAAAGTAAAAAAAAAGGCAGTTTGTGTCCCTGACAAAACGAAGACAAAACTAACAGAGACTTGCATCTTGTGCTTCAAACCTGTTGCTACAAAATGAGCTCGAGAAGTCGAGTGAATCTGAAGTGCAGCGATCAATAGATCGCCAGCCTGTTCGATTACCATCAGTCGAAGAGAGGGACTAGCACTGGCAGCTCTGATGGGACGATCCCTTTCTAATTGCCAGATCGCCGCACGTCTCCAGATCGCCACGCATCGCCAGATCATTTACTGCCCATTTGCTAATCGCCGCACAGTGGGGAGGCTTCGTCACATCGTCGAATCGCCGGATTGCCAGGCCGTCAGCTCGCTAGTGTTCACCACAGTTTCTGCTCCCTCTCTGGGGGGCATTCACAGTGTTTAAGCAGGTCTGATTTACTTCCTGCCGACCACAGTCAACAGCGCCGTTATCGTTATGACCTCTACCTAGAACAACAACGTGCTGACCTAAAACGCAAGCGTGAAAGTGACCCGAGGTTTCAAAAAATGGACGCTGCTCCATCTAAGCAAAGAAGAGTGGATCTTACTTATCCACGTTCTTTTGGGTGAAGTCATTCGGGTTATCCCTATGAATATAAATTGAATCCAGACGACTCTTCAGCGAATGAGGAAGATAATCGGAGTCGTAAGTATCTTGCTGAAGACGAAAAATAAGTCTTGACATTTTTGATGAGGGGCTTGATTTTGTCCCCTGGGAAGTTTTTTTTTCTGCTCTATTCAGAAGTCTCAAAGAGCAAGGACTATGTTCCACCTGAAATTGATCCAGACGACCCCCCCTCGACACTGATCATTGGAAAGAAGTTTGCTCCTCTTCACCTGTCGCAATCAGAGGTTGCTTTTTGGCAGCTTTTAAATCAAGAGTCCCTGACAAGAAAAGTGGAAAAGCCAGTCTCTGTTGCAAACCCCGTCCTTCACACAACCCGAAACAAGAAGTTTTTCTTCCGGTCGACCGGACGGGGTGCCCCTTCCAAACTTCGCTTCGAAATGTTTGAGGCAGCTGAATACTTCATGTCGTGTCAACCGACGGAAGCGGACTCCATTCTCAAGAAGCCTTTGTCAATTGCTAATCTCACCTCATATCTCACCTACAAAGAGGATGAGTTTATATGAAGGTGCTGTATACGGGCTAATTATCATGCTGAATTATCCTACTCTGCAACCACTGTGGCTTTAAAGCCCTTGCAGCTGAAAAACCGGATTTGGCTGAACCTCATGAAGCGGGCGTCCTCTTTTCACAAATACAGCTGTGCGTGGAGCTCTCACTTCTTGTCAATATGGTTTTTCGTGGAAGGGATGCTGGCCTTGTCTCCGCCATTAACACCCCGTTGAAAACCATTGGTCAGCTGAGACTTTTACCATACACAAGTCTGAAGATCTGTTTGGAGACAAAGTACTGGAATTAGCCCCTGACCTTTGTGATAAGGCAAAACCAGCTCCAACTTCGTAGCCTGTCCACATCGGAAAGAAGAAGAAAATGACAGGCCTTCCACTTGTCCTACTTTTCCTAATTTTTTGGTGAGTGTCCTACTTTTGTCATACTTTTTAAAAAATGTCCTACTTTTCGTACTTTTAAAAAGTTTAAAATGCATCACATGCTGAATTTTGTAAAGTTCAGTACAGATGCAGGACAGAATACAATCTAAACTAACAAAATAATCTAACCCAATCAGATTGTTACAAGAGAATTATTATACTATTCAAGGTTTCTTCTTCTTTTTTGATAATTCAGTTTCTGATATCTGCTGTGAATTCTTCAGTAATTTTCTGACAACGCTCTTGCAGAAAGAATTAAGTTACTTTGGTGAACATACTTTATATACAAGCTAAATGATCTACAGTATTACAGTGTCACAGCAGTTCTCTCTTGGCAATAAATGTAAGCGAAGAAAAGAATCTCTTGCCAAACAAAAAATGGAAATTGGTTCCGAAACAGGAAAGACACCACTTTCAAAAAATTAGTGCGTCATGGACATTTGACTGCATATAACATACGAAGACCGTACATGCAACTTCTTCACGGTAGCGTACAAGAAACTGGCAAAATATTGCTTTTAAAGAATCCAGTTTTAAAGAACCCTTAGTGCCTTCATAGGTTAAAAAGATGGCAAAATCTTTGCCACAAGCACTTCAGCGTATTACTATGATGGGGCATCCCTTGAGGCCACTTGAAACAGACAAAGTAATAGATGAATGAAAATGTTACCCAGTTGATTCTGATATTTCTGATGACTTGAAAAACAGCAAAGTTGAACTCTGAAGAATTGACTCTTACTGGGAAAAATATTTCAACTGAAGGAGCCAAATGAAGAAGTAACCTC
Organism: Lithobius niger; assembly: GCA_023313725.1. Taxonomy (NCBI): domain Eukaryota; kingdom Metazoa; phylum Arthropoda; class Chilopoda; order Lithobiomorpha; family Lithobiidae; genus Lithobius; species Lithobius niger. The sequence continues at coordinate 98,485 of JAHWFP010031967.1, forward strand.
GCCTAGCAAAAGTTGTAAAATGCGGCCTCACAGCTCATGGAAACACTGATATTGAACGAGGAATCTCGTTCAAAAATGTGCTGATGAAACCAGGGTGCATATCATTGCACAAAAGCTCCATCGAACTGAGAACTGTAAAAGACTATGCATTAAAGAAAGATGAGGCTGAAAAATTCAATGCACCAAAGCAACTATATAAGGAAGACGTGCGTCAGACTGTAACTTATTGCTATTATTGTTGTTCCTGTTGTCCTACTTTTTTTCTGGAAAAGTCCTACTTTTTTTCGAAAGTTAGTGGAAGGCCTGTAATGAACTACCTTAACTACAGTCGTTCGTGCTTCAAAGATTCTGGTAGTCAATCGAAGGAAGCAAAGCTTAACAAACCTACGAAGAACCCTGCCACCCCTAAACGTTTACGTTCTAGATCGCCCTTTTGCAACAACGCCCCTTCCCAGGTCGGGGGTGGTTTCAGAAGAGGCAAGGGATCCTTCAAAGGAAGAGGAAGGATGTCTCTCTATTGATGCAGACCTCACCCAACCGTCTCCCTCTTGCATCACTTAGCACAGTGGAAGGAAATCACTTCTAACCCCTTCTCTCTTTCTGTCATTCAGCATGGTTATCTACCGTCTTTCTAGTCAGTGCCAGCTGTCACAGCAGGATCTCCTCTCTGGATCACAAGTATCCCGCCAAATGCGAGTCTAAAAGGAAGTCCAGAAGCTACTTCTGAAAGGAGCCATTCAATACTCTCCACCCAAGACCAGGGGTTTTGGAGCCCGGCCAGAGTCATCGAAAAACATGGAAGAGGAACAAGGCTTATTTTCAATCTCCGTCAACTTAGAAGACGCCTACCTTCATGTTCCTCTTCACCCCTCCCTTGTCATTTCCTCTTCATCCCTCCATCTATCAGCTATACTGCTTTTACTCGGGAGGAAAGACTTACCATTTTGAAGTCCTCCTTCAGTTCAGTTTGTCCACTGCCCCTTACGTATTCACGGCAATTCTTCTCCTGTACTTGCTCATCTTCACCGACTCAACGTCAGAGCACATGGTTACCTCGACGAATGGCTGGCACAACACAAGTTGGAAGTTTGACTCTTCATACAAAGAAAGACTTGTCTCCGAACGTTCAAGAATCTGGGCTTAGGGGGTAAACCTCCGGAAGTCACGGCTCATTCTTTCAAGGGACTTCGTGTTTCTCGGGACAGATTTCAATCTTTCAAAATTTTTGGTTCGTTCCTCCACAGAGAGAATAGAAAAGGTACACACCTGTCTAGAAAGGCTCTTAAAGATGAAGGAAGTAAGACGCTCAATGCTTTCAACACCTCTGCTCGTCACGATTGTGGTATAAAAAACCACGTTTCGAGTAAAGTCTTCAAGAGGAACTGTTTTCTTTCTCCCCCCCCCCCCCCATCCCCTTCGCCTCCACTAGAACCGGGCCCCTTGGATCAAGCCAAGAATCAAGCCGACTGGTGTTGCTAACACCACTGTTCATCTCAATCGTGGCTCAAAACCCACGCTTTGAGTACAGTTTTCAAGATGCATGGCGCCTTCAGGACGGAAGACCATATTTCGTCTCACATTTGGGGTGCAGTTTCAAGATGGGTGACGCCTTTTCACTCTCCTCCTTCGTCTCGACTGGAATTCAGCCCCAAGCATCAAGCTGAGAATCAAGCCGAAAGGTGTTGCTAACACCACTGTTCGTCTCAATTGTGGCTTAAAACCCACGATTTGAGGGCAGTTTTCAAGACGCATGGTATCTCCGACTCTCCTGCAAGTCTCTTGGAATTAGGCCCCAAGTCTCAAGCACAGAAGACAGCGTAATGGTGTTGCTAACACCACTACTCGTCTCATTCACCAACGTTTTGAATGCAGTTGAAGACAAATTTTAACGCTTTTCAACTTTTCCCCTTGTCTCGATTGGAACTTGGCCCCAAGCTTCATGCCAAGAAACAAGCCGAATGGTGTTCCTAACACCACTGTTCGTCTCAATCGTGGCTTAAAACCCACGCTTTGAGTCGCGTTTTCAAGACACATGGTTACTTTAACACTCCTGCTAGTCGCTTGGAATTAGGCCCAAGTCTCCAATACAGAAGACGGCCGAATGGTGTTGCTAACACCATTACTCGTCTCATTCGTGGCTTAAAACCCACAGCTGAAAGTGCAGTTTCAAGAAGAATGACGCTTCGCAAGCCAAGAATCAAGCCAAATGGTGTTGCTAACACCACTGTTCGTCTCAATCGTGGCTTGAAACCCACATTTCGAGGGCGATTCTCAAGACGAATGCAGCTTTCAATTCTCCCACAATTCCTGGTTGGAACTTGACCCCAAGTCCAGAGTGAAAAATCAAGGTGAAGAGGGTGGCCAACACCACTGCTCGTTTCATTCATGGCTAAACCCCACGTTTTGAATGCAGTTTCCAAGATGGATGGCACTTTCAACTCTCTGACTCGTCTCGTTTGAAAATTAGACCCCATGAATCATGTTAAGAATGAAACCGGATGGTGTTGCTAACACCGTTACTCGTCTCACTCGTGACTTAAAACCCATGTTTCGAGCGCTGTTTTCAAAGACAGATGGAGTTTTCAACTCTCCAGCTCATTCCGATTGGAACTGAACTCCATGTCTCGAGTGAAGAGTCAAGCCGAAGAGTGTCACTAACTCCACTGGCCGTGTCATTCCAGGCTTAAACCCAAGTTTCATAGACAGTTTCCAGACGGATGGCGTTTCCAACTATCTCTCTCGTCTTGATTGGATTTTGGCCCCACGTCCGGAAGGAAGATAAAGGCCGCATGGTGTTGCTAACACCACCACTGTCTCACTCGTGGCTTAAAACCCACGCTTTGAATGATGTTTTCAAGTTAAGTAACGTTTTCAACTCTCCTGCTCAATTGAAATTTAGCCCTGTGAATCGAGCGAAGAACCAAACCAACTGCAGTTGCCAACTCCACTATCGTCTCGTTCAGGACTAAAATCCACATCTCAAGGAAATTTTCAAACCTGTTTCCTAAACTGAGTGAAAAAAATAAAAAACCGTGAACACTCACGGAATCCCAGATTCCGAACGGGGAAACACCAGCTTGCAACCCTAGGGAACTCGTTCAGAACGAGGTTAACTTGTCATTGTAAAAATTGACAGGTGTAGTATTTTTACAAGCAACAAGAAACATAAATTTGCCGGCTACCATTTGTTTCTTTTACAAAGAAAAAATACTATACCAAACCCACTCTACCTCCCCTTTTGAGTCACCTTCTGACAGATCGAGAGAGAACAAAAGATGCCAATGCTTTCGAGCAAGCACTTTTATAAGGAGGATTGCACATATGCAGTTTGGTAAGCAAGCTGGCCGGACCGGCGCAACTTAAAACCTCAAGGCAAGAGAGCATAAATGCAAAAATTAACAGATATAGTATTTTCTTGTTGCTGGGAAAATACTATACCTGTGAATTTTAGCATTCATGCTCTCTTTGCCTTGAGATTCAAAGCTGTGCCGATCCGTCCCAGCCTCACAACCCTCTGCACATACACAGCCCTCCTTACTTATGCGCTTGCTCGGAGGCTAGACCATCTTTTGTTCTCAAGCAATCATGACGGTCGCTCTGTCTTCTCTCGTTCCCCGGACCTGGTTCTTCCTGCTGTTTTCCTTCAACCTTCTCCCGCATCACCTTGGATCTCCACCGTCACGAATGCTCACCGTTCCCTGCAACTCTCTTCTGATGAAGTGTCGAGCCCGGAAATCCACCCAAGTCAAGAAAGCCAGGATCACGTCAAAACACCCAAATCAAGACAGCAACCACACCAAGGTAAATACTTGTCAATTCTTAATGGTTTTAGACATCTATGTAACTTCTTCCCCTTTTTGGTAAAAAAAAAAAAAAAAAAAAACAACCATCAAACCTACAAAACAAGGGAATCCCAGCTCACACCCCAGGAAACTCGTTTAGGACGTGCCCGACACAAATTCGGACGAGGTCTACTGTGAATTCACAGGTATAATATTTTCCCAGCAACATGAAACGTAAATTTGCTGACCCCCATAGAGGCTATCTGAAATTTGTTTCTTTGCTAAAGGAAAATACTATATAAACCCACCCTGCCTCCCCTCTCGAGTCAGCTCTTGACAGATCGTGAGAGAACTTAAAACTGGTCTTGCCTCCGATCAAGCACTTAAGTAAAGAGGGCTGCGCATGCGCCGAGGGTTGTGAGGCGGGGACAGATCGGCGTAGCTTTGTATCTCTAGGCAAAGAGAGCATGAATGCTAAAATTCACAGGTATAGTATTGTCCTTTAGCAAAAGAAACAAATTTCAGCTGGCCTTCATGGGGGCAGGGAAATTTACGCTTTCCTATGCAAATTTACGTTTTTAAACAGGAACTTTATGCTATTATTGAAACAATAATATCTAATAGGTTATCCGATTTTTCGATGTTCTGAACCCTGAATTAGTTCGGACTATGAAGGTTCTACTGTGTTCCTTATTTTATCAGATGAATTTAACTTTTACATAGTGTTAGAGTGCCAAATTTGTATGCAGTTAACCATGATTGTTTATTATTATTTTTTTTTTTGTAGGATCAAAAAGACAAAGATGATTACGGGAATGGTGGTAGTGAAACCGAAAGCAACACAAGTACACGATCAGATGCTTCCAGTGCATCCTCGGATTCGGACAGCGATGAGAATAACTACTTGGGTGTAGAAAGTATGTGACGTTTTATGATTTGAATATTGGTCCAGTTAAAATCAAACTAAATCTTAACAAGTTTTAAATTTCTGAACCACTATTTCAAATCCTAAGTCTGATGCCATTCTTTTCATTCCTATTGAAAAGTTGATGGACTATGCATGACTGCCATATGCAGGTTGCATGCCTGGGTAAAAAAAATTGTAGTAAAATAACAAAATAGCATATGGGCGTAATAAACGTTTTGTAAATTAATGTACAAAAATGTATTTGGGATCATTGTGTTATGCTTTCATAACTTTAAAAAATTTCAAAATTCTGCTAACGTAAATGCTTTTAAGAAAATGTTCAACTTATTGAACCCTGGAAATTCTTCCATTGGTTATTCTTCCATTATAGCGGTTTTTTTTTACAACTTCCAAACTCCTTTTTCGAAGTTTTTGTTACCTGACAAGTAATTTAAATTTTATTTGATTTTCTCAATAATGCTTATAGCATCTGTCGTGAGTCGCCATTATGGACTCCTAGTCTGGTTTACGCGTGTTGCCATCGTGAGGTCCTAGCTAGCTACTCACGAAAGAAGTGCGCTGCCGTCTTAGGCTCCGAACTGGTTGTTCACAAGGGAAGTATGCCGCTATCGTGGGCTCCCAACTGGCTATTCAGAAGGTACTTGTGTGGACTAGCTAATAGACATGACCTTGACTCGCTACGTTAATAAGATCACGTTACTTGATTACGGACCCCAACTCGTTCAAGGGTCACTTAACACAAACTAATCAATGTGAGCTCGCAATACTGAAGGAGCTGCAAATGGCTTTTTAAACTGAACAGTTCATTCAAGCATTAAGTTGATGACATCATATACTGAAGGCAACAGGAAAAAGTATTCCCTGCTTTCAAACGCTACCATGATGGCAGCCGTTGCATGGTTGAGGAGTTTTTATCCCAGAATACTTACCAAATTAAAAATTTACATACTCGTCTGTTTTTAGACGAAATTTCTTGACTAAACTTAAAATCTATGACTCCCACCGCTAAGAGACCTTATGTTTCACGTTTCCTCGCACCGCAAGTCCTGCTTGTTGGTCAGGAAGCGCTTCCATTCGGTTGCATCATTAGTACTCTCCGTTTTTATTTAAAATTTTTTTGTGTTGTTTTGCTGTGTTGTGACCTTTCGGCCATTTTTACGTACTTTATAGTGTTGTGCTTCGTTTTTTGTGGTGATATTTACCTGTTTTATGATGTCATTGTTCGATGAAGCCGATATGTTTGTGACCGTATTATTACTATTTGTGTGCATGCTTTTCAAAAATTGCAGTTTGGACATTGATCCTAAGTGTTGGACCTGTAGGCCCTGCAGTCCAAAGTCTAATCCTTGCGTATTGCCCAATAATCTCTAGTGCAAGCTGGAAAATTACTTGATAAGTCTCATGTAGGTGCGCGGCAGCACAAGGCCAAGCATGACCGTGATCGTTTAGCTTCTGCCGCGTCTTCCCACTCCGTTTTGGCGTAAACGGGCTATTGCCAATATTTTTGTCACAGTTTGTCACAGTTTTGTGACAAACTTTGTTATGTTAATCAAAGTTTTATCCCCCTTCCCAACAAAATGTACTGTAAAAATTTGGAGAGGGACAGTCAGTCTGACGATGATGTTGCATCACCTATTTTGTCTACGGCTGTTAAGCAGTGTGTGAACGTTGCGTTTGGATTGGATTGCAATTTAGACTATGAAAATGCTATTCCATCTGCTCCCAATCGTAGACGTAATCCACGGAAAATTGAGGCGTCCTCTTCTGTGTATTCTGGTCCTACGGCCCCTGCTGATGCTCTTATAACTAGTTCTGAATTTCTGCCACACTTGAGCGCCAGGCCGACACCTTTTTAAGCATGTTTACGGACTTCCAAAAAACCCCTTGTTGGGCCAGGTATTGTTGTTGGGGATCTGTTGCCTACCCATTCGAATGACATTTTCATACCTAATCTGCCTCCCGATACTATTCTTTCTCGGAGGGGAAGCATTGTTCTCCTAATCTTGCTTACTTTAATTTTGTGGAAAATGCTAGAGAAATTGACTCTATAACTTTTCTGTATTGCCGAATGTTGAGGAATCTGGCATTCATATTCTTGATAGCAGGCACCCTGAGAATGTTGCTATTGTTTCCTTAACAATAGAATCGGTGATATTGGAGGGTGTTAACCAGGCCGAGAATGTCGACGACTCTGTTAAAATTGCTAATCCTTTAAGTGTTTGAGAATTATTAGCTCAAGGTCTAAGGTCCTGCTGCCTGATGATAAGTCATGGTCACACGGTATTGGACCTACGCCTTCTTCTGCTCCAACCAGGAGCAATACAAAGACAGCAAATCAAGGGATGAACATTGTTGTCCTCCTTGGAAGTCTAGGCGTTTCAGCCAGGCCATTTTCATAGATCACCTTTGTCTTCAGCTGATTCAATGGGGTCATCATAGAAGATCTCCATACCTTCATTGACATTCGCCTCGCCAAACCTACAGAGAAGATAGGTGGAGCCACTCTAGTGATAGAAGATCTCCCAAGTCCCGTCTCTATCAAGAAAGTCACGAAGTCTCTTACGAATTTCACTTTGCCCATGATTGTTTACCCAGGCATCTTTTTCCATTTCGCTGTAGAAAACAATCACCTGGGAGAAGTCATCATAACAGAATATCTCCTGGCAAGCACCAGTCCAAGTCACAAGACACATTTTTTAGATTATGTTGCAGCGGATTCTAAGACCTTGAACCTTGATGCCTTCAACCCTGGATGTTAGTAGTCAGCCATGTACTTCTAAGCATGATGGGGGTGCATTAGCACCTTCGCCGCCTTCGCTACCTTTCGTACCTTCGCAGCAAGGAACATCCATTGATTCTTCAACTGATGCTAGGTTTTTGATTTAAACGCCATTTGCTCAGAAAAGGATGAGTCGGCGAATCTCAAGATGCCAATGTGATGCCTTTTTTATATGAGAACATCCCGACTGAATACTGTCGCTATACAGATATAGCTTTGCCTTGTCGCACCAAGTTTGAAACACCTCGAACCACCATTCCTCAGTCAGCCTTGGTGCTTCGTTCTCTCCTTAGTCATGGTGGACAGCTTCGTGGAAAGGGAACTGAACTTGATCTTGATGGCTCCCATTGGTCCACTGGCAACAGGATCCAAAAATTGTTTCAATGTCAAATCAAAGGCTGCTAGCACTGATCAATTCATCCCCTTTTTATAAAAAAAAAAAAAGATTTTCTTCTGTAATCTACCCCTCTGGAGTTTAGTACTAGCCTTGAAGATCCCAAAGCAGGTGCCCTTAAGTTATAGACAGAGAGTAGAAGAGATTCAATGCATGGGGATTTATACAGCATCCCATGCAAACATGATTAATATCATAGCTGTCACCTGTATTGAAGCAACCTGCGATCCGGATTGCTCTAGAGTTATTGCTCAGCTAGGAAAATCGGAGACGTATCACTTTTACTCTGAAAAGCTGCCGAGTTTTTGATGGAGGCCCTGCATTAGCTGACAAGAGGGGTAGTGAACTTATGTTCCATTGCCGGGATGCTGTTCTGGTTTCCGTCAGCGGTCTTCACCAATCAAAGGTTCAGGCACTTAAAAGCCTTCCCTTGTTTACGTCCTGTACGCTTAGATTTCAAAGGAAAAGATATTATTCGTCCCGATATCCTTGCAAATTTTTGACAGTGTGGGGGCTCAGAACGACATGACTTTGTCAGTCTACCACATCACCTCTCACTTCGTTGTTATCGTTCGTGTGCTAGTTGAATGCCACGCGGGGCCATAGCCTCCGAAACTTGTAGATCGGTACACCATTTCTCCTGCAGCAACTTTATATTAAACTCGCCTCTCAACAGAAACTGGACGCTTGGGTTTGAAGGTTCCTAAATGTTCATCAACACAGCCTTCCCTCGGTTGTGGTGTTGAATAGGCAGGGATTCTAGACTTCTCAGATGCATATCATTCTTAGAGTTGGACTTGAGAAGTGCCACGGTGCCTTCACAGTTTAATCGGTGTCCGGTTTCCGGTGTGGGTGGACTGCAATGCCATTACTGTAGTTTCAACTTCATTCCTGGTGTCAGCCATGTGCTGCTTGTCCTTCGTCCATATACCTTTTCTTGTCTCTCCAACATAAACGTCATCACAGTCCACCCACATGGAACTCGGTAAATGCCTTCATGAGTGTTCTTAATGTGCTTCAGGGCTTTATCTTCTTGGCTCACAGGTTTCACCTCTTTTTCGTGCTTTGGCATCAGGAATGGAATGCTTTTTCATCAGGTGGTCCTTCAGGCCTTATGTGCTCTTGACGTATGATGTAAAACCATTTTTCCTTAGTACACCTTGGACTCTTGTCTGTAACGCCTTCCAATTATGTAACTACTATTCCTGGTCTTTCCTCCGTATCCTTAATCGTGTGTTGGTGGTCAGCCTTCCACACTTTCTTTCTTCATGCCTTCCGCTCAACTAATCATGCTGTTTAAGGACCCAGGTGGGTAGCCCAACTCAACGAATCTTCCCTTGGACTTGTACAGGTGTTTCCTTGCTACGTTTCTTTGCACAATCCTGATGAACTCCTTCTAGGCTATTGCCTTTAACTGGCTTACCGGGTTTCCTGAATTGTAGGGGATCCCTCTACCTGTTGTTGCAGGTTTCGTATAGGCTGGTAAAGAAGCTTGCTGCGCCCCTTGTCTCCAGTGCTACATCCAAAAACGATAGTTTGTTTCCTACTTCTTCATACGTGAAGCTGATATCCCCAGTCCACGTATTTAGGACTCTTGCATATTGGTGGACTGCCCTTTCTTCTGTATGGAAATCGCGTTATCCACAAACCTCCTCCATACCATCATTTCAGGAAACGATTTAATTATACAGGTGTCGAGGGTCTGGACCACCATTTCCGCGACCACCGGTGAGCACGAGTACCTCACCGGGGCACCCTTCGTTTGCCAAAACGTTACTCCTTTATATTTCACATAAAATGTCGCAAGGAGAGCCATAGTAATGCCTTGTCCTTCTCGTACACGAGACATGTCCTCCCAAGCTACTGCTTTGTATTCCCTCGGTCCCCTTGTCGTACATCAGTAGATTCAAGGCAGAATCAAGGGAACCACCAATTTATCCGGAGGCTGCCGACAGAAACTACCCTCCATTGCAGTTGTCAAAATATGGTATAAAAACATTAGGTTCCCTATTCCTCAGCCTGAATGAGGTAAATCAGTTTGTATCCTTGAAACCTTACCCAATTACCCACCCTGCCTCCCTTCACTGTTGCCACCACCGGCTTGGTGGTATCGCATCGCAGATTTTAAGTTTTGTCAGGAAATTTTGTTTAAAAATAGACAAATATGCAAAATTTTAATTGGGTAGGTATTCGGGGATAAAACCGATTTACTCCATTCAGGCTGAGGAACGGGGGAATTTAACGTTTCTATTGATTGAACCAAGCGCAGTTTGCGATACAAGCAATTTCAATTTTGACGACAATACCAACAAAATCATCAACTAAGGTAATAAAAAACGATATTTAATTGAATAATGCAAAATTCCACATTAAAAAATGTTGAGTTTGATTTTAATTATATTTCCGTTACACGCAATTGGAAGCTTTTCTTAGCAACAGGGCTTAGAACTGAGTGGATGATGTATCATTGATCGGACGTTTTACACACATTTTCGAGGTGTGTAAATGAAAAGGTGTGTACAAATGTTAGCGTACACAACACACCCAGCATTTATTTCATATGTGCAACAATTAATTTGCAGACATGTAGGCCTATCATTTATTTATCCTATATCATCAAAATCATTCAGCGTGTTTTGTTTATTTATACGTGTGTCCTTCGACTCCTCTCGAAATAGTGGCATCATATATTGGAAAAAGTGTTCAGAAGAACTGAAATTTCTCTGAATTTCTCTTAGGCGTACGTATTCTTAAATTCTAATTTGTGTCCTAATTAACGAAAAATGACCATTTGCAACAATCGGCAACAATCACATAACAGTCCATGACATCATAGATTGTTGACCAATTTTTTTCGTGAAAGTCTCGAACTTTTCGGAGCGTCCTTCAACATTGGTTAGGCTGCAACAGACCATCAAGAAGCAAGTCAGTTAATAACTGGTTGCTCTCAGTTACAATCGGTAAACACATGCAGCTTTGCTCAGTAATTTTAAACTTGGAGTGAACCGTTTTTGGAGATACATTTTATTACAAGGTAGCCCCAAATTAAAAGCGTTAGAGGTTATGACAGAAGAGCTAAACGAAGAGAAACAAACGCTTAAACAAGTAGGCCAAAGTAACAGTGAGAATGTGGAGTAAGAGCTGGCCCAAGTTGCATTGATTCAGTCACGTTGCTGAGAAAATGTTTGTGCTGATTGAGTGAGCGAAGCAATCATAAATAAGCGTTTGTCATCGGAAACAGCAAGATTTCCTAAATACAGGTAGTAAGTAGTAGGTTAAATATTTATTCAGTAATGAAAATGGACGACTTTGTACGTTGTATAAGAGGTCATTGGTCCCAGCACAAAAGATCCAGCAGGTAGATACTTAATGCTAACATTACAATTCTGAAAATTCTGAGATGACATTAATATAAGAACAGTCACAATTTATAGGCCAAATAATTTGGTTATGAGCTGAAGTATTAGGAAAAGTGCACGCTACAATCTGATCACTTACTTGATCTTTTTGAGCGTGATACATCCGTCAGTGCTATAGGTTGACATAGACAAATAGTGACAAAATACGTAGATATCTAAACCGTAATTAAAGAGGTGTAGCAATAAGGAAGCTCTTCGAGCGAAGCCAGATGACACCAACGGAACGAGCGATGCGGCTAGTTTTCCTGTTAACAAGACGCATAGGATTTCTGATTACGACAGATGCAAGATTTTCACTATGGTTTCACTAGGAATGCATTGTTACAAGTCATGCTTATATAGATTAAGTTACGTACATTACAAATATTCAGACTATTATTACATAACTATTTACTTAACCAATATAAATTGTTAATGAAACAATATTTAAATGAGTTCTGTCTAACGTTGTAATAGATTTTAAATATATAATGTATTGTGTTAATAAACCACCCGGCAGTTAGAGGGTGCCCCATTGGCAGCCACCAGGGATGCCATACTGCAGAGCACGTCTTTTACCTCAGTCTTAATGTCTTACCATCTATTGGTTACCATCCATCAAATGTATCGATTATAACATGGTTTCAGAAGTCTAAATAACCCAACTAGCCATAATCAGGAAAAATGGCAGCAGTTCCAGCTTTCATACAGCCCTGATCCAGCTACATCGTGGGAAGAATGGTAGGAATCCTAAGAACTTTTTGAAGCAGCTTGTGAGAATTCAGTCAAACCATAGCCTTCAAAAAGAGCCGTACTACATGCCTGTACTAGGTAAAAATGCTAGAAAATTTCTTTAAACTTGTTTTCATTCCTTCAGAAGCTGAATCCCGGACAAATTCGCTGAACATTTTAAGCCATAGAAAAACAGTACATAACCCAAACTTGTTCTTGATCATATTAAACAAAAGCCTAACTAGAGTATCAATGATTTTATTGCTGAAGTGCATTTACAAGCAAGTAATTGTGATTCTCGGCAGGAAGCACAAAATGCTTTTGGCACCGAGTGAGCCACAAAATTAGGTAGCACGGTGTCAAGGTGCTGCTTGAATTGCAGAACAGAGGTTGCACTGATAAAGTACTGTGGTAGCTTATGCCAAGTGTTCACCACGCAAAAGGAAAAAGTATGCCGATGAAGGGTGGTGTTGCATCTGTGTTTAAAAAGTTTGGCCCTATGGTTGCGGGTCACCGGATTAGAGGAGAGTATGAACCAGTCAACTCAGGCCTGGTCTTTGCCATTAAGTATCTTAAAAGTCAGAGTGAGGTTTCCTCTCACTCTTTGACATTCAAGTGATGGAAGCGTGAGAGCTGCAAGCCGGTTTGTTAGCATGGTTGGTGACAGAATTGTATTTGGGATCCAGGATGGTGCGCGTGAAAGACTATTCCATGATTCACCAATGCCACTCGCAGACAGTAAAAAACATTGCAAAGCTGCAGAAATTTCCAAGAACCGTGCTAGACAAATTGAAGCTATAGGTCCATCTAGAGACGAACTGTCTGTAAATGAACTTGGTAAAGCAGCTCGCAGAAAAAATTACAACAGAAATGGGTCCAACAACAGGACAGCACAGCAGCAAAATCACAGCTTACTACGACAAAGGCTATGACTGGGACTGTTCAATGAGTAGGCATACCAGTTCACCAAATAGACCAAGCAGAGCAATCAACTCAAATTCGCAACGCAGAAACACGAACAGAAGTTTTGATAGACTTTCCTGATGTATTCGAGGGGCTAGGCCGTAACCTGGTGTGCATTGCGTAACACTTAAAAGATGAAGTTCCACGCATCACCTCATCACTTAAAATTTGAGTAGCCTTACAACCAGAAGTGACAGCAGAATTAAAACTTATGTCAGCAATAAAACCAACTTACTAGGTTCACCCGCTTGTGTCCGTGCCTAAGAAAGACGATCGGATTAGAACCTGTCTTGATCCAACATATCTCAACAAATAGAAAAAGTGAAGCACACGTCACGGATTAAAAATATAAAAAACCCAAGAGTGCTACAAACAATTCAAAACGACGTTAAGCAAGGCCACCAAGTAGCCTGTTCTTTAAGTGGCTACATAAGTTAAAAATGTGTTAAAAATAATAAAAAAAAAACATAATTTCCCCTCTCAAAAGAGGCAGAAAAATATGGCGAAGCTCAAGCCCACCTGCTCCTTGGGAAACCAAGTTGCAAATGAGCTGTATGCAAATATGGCTGCTTGCATCGTCATGGGGCAGTCGATTTCAAACGTGGATTGTTTTACGTTTTAATTTTTTCTTTTATAATTTTCCAGTTTGATATTTTTGATTATGGGGAAATATTCTTTGAGAAACTTGTTATCCGGAATTCGGTGGTCGTGGACTGGTGGTTGATGCGTATGAATGACTAAAGTTTCTAAATTGATTCGGGCACGAGTTTGTTTTTCTTTAAAAAGAACTTGGACCTGGTCCAAGGCAGGGGTGTGCCCTGTGGCAAAACAGTCTGGTGAGATTCCGGCAGGAGATTTTTTTGCTTTCAATGCTCTTGAGATGAGCTGGTCAACGTACCTGAGTCTCTCCTTGGGGGGGGG
>JAHWFP010031968.1:6032-19703 GCA_023313725.1 Lithobius niger
AAGGATTGGCATTGCTTAACACTAGCTTATCAGAGTAGCTATTAATCGATTCCGAGAACTTCTAATAGTTTCTACGAATAGAATTCAATTAAGATAAGATCAGCGCTAATGACGGTTCAGTTCCAACAATAACAATCAATCATTGTTAACTGAACACCCGCACGACAGGTTAATTAAGATAGGTACTCTTAATGGAGTAATACTAAGAACTCACTAATGAACTTTCTGAACGAGACAATACTTTGATTGACGGGCACAGCGGTTCCCTAATTAAGGGAAGGGTCCGAACTGTCAAGTCTTTAAAATTCTCCGTAAATCCAATCAATCAGCTTAGACAGTGATTGACGTGGCCGCGATAACAATCGCATATAAAACGCGACCCAGGAATGCACAAGGCATTCGGGGTTTCTTCAGCGCTTCAATATTGTTAAAATCGTGCACGCCGGTCAACATTCCTGAGGGCCGTTCCAGAGTACTGACACGGGAGTTAGAGCCGTCCCAGCGACGGAACGCCGACTGCAGCGTTAGGCTAATACACCGCTCGTTAGCCACAGCCAAGTTCTCATAGAGTTAAGTATCCATAGCATAGCTTCGGCTATTATTCTAGTTATTATTATTAGTGGTATTCAAGCAGTGATTATTACTATACGTATGATTAATACAAGTGCATTTTAGTTAATCAACGCCGGTCGATTTAACATACCGCTAGGATAATTATTCCAACAATAAGTAGTTTACCGTAATGCCAATCGCTACGCCTCACATCGATTATTTGTTATCACGTCGTTCGTTCATTTATCTCTCATGTTGAATTAGTAGACCAGTGTGGTCCATATTTTGTAAAAGGAGAGAGTGTCAATTAAAGGCCCAGGTTAACTTACCTTGCTTCTTATTTACGCCTACCCTTTCCAGTGTCAGATATACATGTTTAGAGTACTGATTGAATGCAACTAGCTATCCTGATAATAATGTTCTCTCTGGTCAAATGGTCACCGGAAAAGAACATTACAAATTCAGTGTTGCTTTCACGCAAAGCCAGTCATTTAAACTAGTGAACCTTAAATGTAAAGTGTACCTTCTTCATTTGTTGTTAATAATAAAAGCAAGAGTTTTAAATTTCAAGTTTGTTCACTAATGAATTAATTGCTCTTAGTTGAAATATCATGTAGCCCATTTTATTCTACTTTCCCGTGCAGTTAATTGAATCCACCGATGGTGGCAGCGCAAACCAGATAGTATTAATGTTTAGGCCTATAGTTAGGACAACGACGCTTCATTCGCCATGCCTGGACTGTAGCCAATACTGTGCTTCTTAACGAAAAAGTCGTAGTAATCACCAGAAAGCTAATACTAATAGCCAATGTCAACCATAGATGTCGGGGATGTTACAAGCACCTCAGCTGTCGTAGCATCCACCGTTACAACCGTAAATCGAGAGAATTTTGCCCTAATTAAGAGAATTTGATTTTAAAATAAAGCATAGACCTGGAAAAACACTTACAGTAGCAGACGCTCTTTCCAGAATTTAGATTCCCATTTGTGTGATAGATAGCCAATAGCAGCCTTTACGAGCACATTTAGCGATAGAGCAGCGCTCCAATGAGTATTTTGGTTGTATCCTGACTCCTCAAAGATCGGTTGATTGGATTAATGCTTCAAGCAGGTGAAATATTTATTTCAAAGATTATGATGGTGTCGCGTAGCTATTTGCTAGCCGAGACGTGTGATATTATTCCAATTGTGAAATTCGCAGCGCCACCTATCTGTCGTCTTCAAGACTCTTAATAGGAAAATTTATTTGTTATCATTCCACAATGAAACACACTCTCATTCGCGAAGTTCATTCACGGTGGGAAAGCACCAATGCTTAATCACTCAAACCAAACACTTAATCACTTTTAAACTAATGACTCCTATTTTGCTGCGTCCTCAATGGGGTTTTTCAGACAGGTGTTACCAGACCATTAGCACAAAAGAAACAACTAGTCCTTACACAAAATAAAATTATTTATTATTAACAGTTTTGGAATTCGTACTTCTATTTACAGTTCGTTAGGTAATCATTCAACTCCTTTGACAACAGGCAACAAACATGTTCAGGGCTATGGATGGCTATTGTGCACTGTATCGTGCTCTACAAAAGACTATCCCTTCAGTCAAAACGTATGACTATTACTTAATTGTAAAACAATTTACTTTCCTCTCTCTTTCTTTATAGTTACATTAAGTTTCTTACAATCGATATGAGTCACCCGTAAATAATCTTTTATCAATTTAATTTACCATGATTCAACAGTTAATTTCTCAAAAAAGAATGTTCTGAATGGCTCAAGCTATACCCTTAGTGCAAAAACAAGTTTTTTCGCTTACCGTCACACAGTAGTTTAGCGGCTCTCAGTTTCCTATGTTTTTCTCAGTCGGCGTCCTCCGTGGCTCAAAGAGTCGATCTGGCGTCCTTAAGTTCGGGAGTATCTGCTCACACTTTTAACTTTGAAACTTTAAACAATCGTAGCTGTTCTTATACTGTTTGGACTGTGAGATAAACAGTGGGCCTCACACAGTAAAGAGAGCCTAGTGGACCGACTTGTCCACGAGCTTCGGAATAAAGCCAATCTTCTTTCGGGAAGCTGGCGATAGACCCAAGACTACATTGCTGTAGGGTCGATGGTGATAGACAATTACTGACTGGAAAGTGCCAGTATATATGGAGTTTCAACTCTTTGACCACTGGATGCCCTGAAGGTAAGTTTTAAACCAATATATATTTATTTCATTATTCCCCGCCCAGTGACATATATGTGAACATATCAGAGAGAGGGGTAATGATTCGAACCAAGTGACCAAGTATTTTTTTTTTTACCTTGATTCGTCTAAAATTGAGGGTTAACATCCTCACGTGATTAGGGTTGGGTTTTGGTATATTATATAATGCTTTTCAGCAACTAGGTGAATGGTACAAGGGGCGTTTCTTATTTAAAATGGGGGAGAATGACGTAGATTGTTTACAATTTGTGGTCGGGAACAGGAAAAGGTATTGACTCCGTTTTTTGTAGGGGTCAGTAGTTTACTAGAAGGAAAGGCCGAATTTTATAGGGAAGTGTTTGCTAAAAATAACAACGACCACGGAAATGTATTTTTTATCGTTCTTTAAGAATGCGGTCAGTTATTCCGTTTTTTTTTCTTTCTTTCTTCCACCTCCGTGATTTGGCCGGATAAGGGGGATAAACCCACATGCAGGGTGTTTCCGTGTTGGTCGCTCTTTTCTTTTCCCTGTTTACGAAAAGACGCTATTTTTTGTCGTTACAAGGAAATGTTATTCTCCCGGAACTATACCATCATGCTGAAAAAATAATTGCGTATAAACAACACACATGCTTGTGACAGATTCACATATTTTTACTGACTTTCTAATCCTTTCGTTATGATGAAAAATTAAGCTTTACTATTTTGTGAGGTTCGACATGTTGTCGATGTGCGTGGTAGAGCAATACAAAATTACACAAAATTAATTAGTGTTCACACTAGTGTGGTTCTTCTCTTGAGTTCTTCTAATTTTTTGTATCTTGAGTGTTTGTAAAATTCTTTATTGTTCACCTGCTGTGCTGGGATAAGTGTTAATCACAAAGCGGCACTAGTGTATATTATGAAAGTCCTTCGCTGCCGCTCCCGTGAGAGTGTTCATATTATCTGATCGATATTTTAATAATCACTTGGATCGGTGTTCCACGTGAGTTCTTTTGAAGTTTTACGGTTCGTGCATGTATTGAGAAAAAATGTTTTACATTGTTTGAACACCCACAGCAATTTGCAGCTTGAGTCTGGCAGGCGTGAAGAAAAGTGGATGCAGCTCGGTTGTGTCTTTTTGGTGGCTGATCGGCTCGGTTGAATATCGGTCCAACGTTAGGTAACGATCTTGTCACGTGCAGAGTTCCAAATCTGCACGCGACAATGGTATACTTTATAGAATTCGTTTAGCGATGCCAGAACAGGGTCAAATGGAAAACCCATCCTAATGTGTATACCTAGTGCTATTTACTCCTCACGCTTATCATTCGTCCTTATAATCTCACCTCAGTGCAAAACAGCGCATGTTAGAATTGATAAGCACGCGTTGATTTTCGCCGACAATGGAGAAAGATGTTGAAGCGTACATCAAGTCATGCATTATTTGTCAATAGTATAATAGGCCAAATAAACAAAGCTATGTTAAGAGTATTTAAGCCCACGTTGAGGCCAGGATTTGCCTGGACAATGGATCTTATCGGACTGCTCTACAGAAGCGAGCGAGGAAATTTGTATGTATTACATGTGTTGACGATTTCAATAGATTTGTTATTACAACTGGCACACCAGATAACAGAGCCGAAACAATTGCCAGTAAGTTGTATTCCACGTTAATTGCACGATTCCGTTGCCCCAGAGTTTTATCCTGCGATAAAGGCCCAGAATTTTGCGCAGAAACTACATTTGAGAAAGTGCATAACAACAACTGGTTTGCAGTGAAACGCCAGCAGAATTTTTATAATAAAAACAGCAAGGCCTAACCAATATTTGGTTGACGATTACGTAGTAGTAAAGAACTAGGTCATGATTAGACAAATCGGTAGTAAATTACATTAAGCCTGGTGTACAAAATAATGGAATTTATAAACGGTATAAGTGTATGCCTAGTGTATTACTTCAACCCAAAAAAATTACATGTTTACAGGTAAATAATTTTGAAACTTTGATTTTTACACCAAAACAGCAAACAACATCCTTTAACACTCCTACCAACCTGGATTTAGCAGAATGTTTAAATGATAGTTTGTCAGAATCGGAAAAAGAACTCCAGCAAAACATAGAACACCTCATACATGATCCGTATGACACGGTAGTGAACTAGTGCAACCGCCGTCCCTTGCCTTGGAAAACATGGCAGCTCCAACCAACACGAGCAGTGCGACTCGCCCGACCAAGCAGCAGTACCTAACACCATGGTCGGTAGAAACTTGGCAGTAAAGAGGACGTATTAAGGCTCATGAATTGAAATTTATCAGCAATTACGTCCGGTACACACTTATAATATTAGATTAGTGGGAGTGTCCATGTTGTAACTAATTCTTCATATTCCATCTCATCACAAGGTCATCTAGGAGAGAAGCTGTCGGTTTCGTTTCTCAGATAAAGGCCAGTTGATGCAACATCGCTAGAATCTTACTTTACCAGAGCAGCACTAAAAGGCATCATGTTTCTTCATGAACTGGCATTGAGTCGGGAGGTGAAACAAGATTTCTGCCTCAGCCAGCCTTAACAGTGGCCATATGCTTCGCCGCTTCATGCTCGTGGAATGCTGTCACAAGCATAGGTGCCACATGCCTGGATTAATCATTATCAGAGTGGCATTTTTCCACATCTATCTATGCTGTATGTCGCAGAAGTCCCGTCCGCCCAAAATAGATTGCTATATACTGGATATGAATTGGTTATAATAACGTATTCATATAGGAAATCACCTATAGCTAATCCGATAATGGTTTCCAAACTGACCTTGGAGGTTGTTTTCAAGGTCATCCAAAATATATCTTCTAAACTATTCCAGATACGGGCATAAAGTAAATTAGAAAGTTGTTTGGGATTATAAAACAATTCTAACAAAAGAAACAAAACTGAAATCGTGCAGTAAACAAGGAAGATAGGGCAAAACAACTTGGACACTGCAGGGGAGCCTACCAACGGGCAACAATAGGCAATCACTTGTTGCATCATCACGTATACTGTGTAACGATCAATTAAAGGCACATAACTCCCTCTGGTATATTTTAACAGTTTCACTCGATACATTACCGGAAATAGTTTTATATAAACTGATTTACCTTTCATTTGCTGGTCTAAGGGTACGATGCAGATGTCAGTAGTGGCGCGTGAATGTTATTAGGATTGTTTTAAACGGCTCGGTCCGAGCGGTATATAACTCGCGCCACATCGCTGGCAAGCCGCGGCCCTGGAGGAAGGATAATTAATCCTTCGCTCAAGTTTGCGACATGGTCGTACGATGTGTCACGTTACAGCGGCCCCGAAATGAGTATGACTAGTGTTTTGGAGCAATGCGCGCTGCGGTCGTTTGAACTATATTTTGGCGTAGGTTACGCAGAGTAAAGCGGCCAGAACGGAGGGATTTATGTGCCTTTAATGGAAATCACTGTGCCCGATTTCGGCAACTGTGTGAAAGCAGGAGCAAAAGTAAGCGGGGACCGGGGGCACCTTTTCCCCCAACACATTTTGTTGCCCCCAAGGAGAAGGTCTGGGAACAGTCTAAATAGCTTCCTTTTAATGGATGATATGCACTGCTTGTGCAAATGAAAAAAAGTAAATAATAAAGCTCCACAAATTTTGGGATATCTGGGACACTGCAGGGAAGCCAACCAAGGGGCAGCGATAAGCCTAGAAAATTCTACAAATACAGTTATTTCACGGACTTACGCAGTTATTTCACAGCCTTAATTGAGTTTAAAGGTGTTTTGAAGCAAATATTACACAGTAAACAATCCATCCAGCAAACATGGACGAGCGAAGCTGAAAATGGAGGCTCACTAAAAATGGATATCTAGAATGTGCACCATGACCAGAACACCAATCCAAAGGCAGTAAATACAGGCACATTCGTCACTAATGAATACAAGTTAAGGTGATAACACAAATACGATGATATAGTATAACAAATTTCAAGAGATACGAGCAAATTAATAGAAAATTACCACTAACTCCTATCTTTTAGCCATAGCAGTTGATTTATCGAGGTTCTGCACTTAGTGGTGCACCTTGCCGATAGCCGCTCGTGACCTGCTCTAACTAGAGATAAATAATAGTAGCCTCTTAGAAGCTAATAAAGCCGAATGGGAGTGCATTAACTGTGCAGGAAACACCTGTGGAGTGGCAGAGGTGAGAAGGGCGGAGCGGAGCAGTACCCGAAGTTTGCAGATCTTTTTTATTTACTTTTTTCATTTGAGCCAGCATTAAAAGGAAGCTTGTTCCCAGGCCTTCTCTTTGGGGGCATAAAAATGTGTTAGGGGGAGCAGGTGCCCTTGGTCCCCCGCTTACTTTTGCCCCTGCTTTCACACAGTTGCCGAAATCGGGCACAGTGATTTCCATTAATTGATCGTTACACAATGCACGTGATGATGCAACAAGTGATTGCCTATTGCTGCCCTTGGTAGGCTCCCCTGCAGTGTCCAAGTTGTTTTGCCCATATCTTCCGTGTTTGCTGCGCGATTTCAGTTTTGTTTCCTTTGTTGGCGTTATTTTATAATCCCAAACAACTTTCTAATTTACTTTATGCCCGTATCTTGAATAGTTTAGGATGTGAGAATGGCGAGCTGCCCCCAGCTCACCATTTCCCACCCAGCTGGCCTTTCCCAGACGCCGACACGCTCGTGCACCACCTGGCGGCACAAGTCAGTTCGATTGAAGCAGAAGTGTGAGCAACTTGGTTCAGTTGACATGTAACTTGCATACATCTGCAGTAAACAGAAAGATTAACGAAGCGAACCCTAGACTTGTACTTTGCTTGGGGGAGACCAAAGGGAAGCGATAAGCCACCCCTGGCAAAGAAATATATTTTGGATGACCTTGAAAACTACCTCCACGGTTAGTTTGGGAACCGTCATCGGATTCGCCATAGGTGATTTCCTATACGAGTACGTTGTTATTACCAACTCGTATCTAGTATATAGCAATCTATTTTGGGTGGACGGGACTTCTGGGACATACTGTATAACGTATTTGTAACGTGTTATATACATAAATAATAATTACGATCAGTCGTTCCAAATTTGACTGCATAGGGTCACTACCATGAATGAGAGATGGAACCTGCAGTAATATTATCATGGACTTCATGTCGCTCCTGATTTTACTAGATCATGTAAAGACACCTGAATTTCGGCTGAAACTGCATTTTCCATGCAGTGATTTTAATGATAATAATAATAATGATAAAATAATTATTATGATATTACTGGTAGTGATGACAATGGTAAATTGTAATACCAGGGTGCGGCATGCGCCGCAAGAGGGTGATCCGGCTCGAGGCGCTGAATAGGCTCGTGGTTTAAGAAAAATGCCGAGTAATCGAGGCGAGAATGTATATTCCGTTTACTCGAGGTGAATGAAAACTTGAGCGTTTGGGGTTGGTTAGGTGAAAACGTTGTGTGGAGAGTCTACGGACTTGAATATTGTAATGCGCCAATTGGTGGTGTGAAATGTCACGGAGGCATAAGTAGCGGAAGGCCCGTGATGAATTCCCGTGTATCATGCAATGTGCATATGGTTTTGGTGGTGTTAATTGTAAACAGAGGCACGCAATGAAATCGTGCCGGTCCCGTTGGTGTAGGTTGTTTCCACATAAGGCGCCATGTGGCACGGAGGGGGGGAAGGAATTGCCCGTGAGGCGATTTAGACGTTTGCGTTATGTCAGAATTGTCATGCGACATATGGTTGGAATTGCGTTGTGCCTGGCGTAGGGTGAGTACCGGAGGCTTTCGTGAATGTTGACGTTGAACATTTCTGTGCATGTATATATTTGGTTTTTTTTTTTGGCTGTGGTTAGTTTGGCTTTTAGTAAAAACAGCTGTTGAGTATTTGGAGAGGGTGCCCGATGAGAAACACAGGCGGTTAGGTTGATGTATTTTCGTACTTTGCATAGGGTGCAAACAGGGTGTCCGTATTTCGTTTGAAGTGTTTGTCATATAGGAGGAACGAGACACGGGAAATCGAGGAGGTAGTGACTCGAGGATAACGTGGTAAGTGGTGTGCCATTTATTGGAAACATGTGTAGCGTATGTGCAGGCGACTACAGGCGGCCTAGATTAGTTTTGAGTGCTGTCGGCCTTCAGGTTGGGTGGCAGGCCACAAACCCCCCCCCCCCAACATTTAGTGCCACGAGTGGATTTGTCGGTATAGTTACCTAGATTGCAGTGGCGTCTCGGGGGATTACGTGTGTACCCAGTTCTTTCTCAGGTGGTCTGGAGAAATAGGTGGTGCTAACACCCCCCCCCCCCCCCCCGGGTGGTTGGGGGGGGGGGGGAAATCAGTGGCCCTTTTGTTGTGGTATGGGGAGAATTTGGTAGTGATAATTAAGGGGGTTTTGTTGTACGGAATGTTGGTCCTATTGCGGCCCTGTTGGAGACGCCACCAGTCTTCTCAGCCATGACTGGAGTGGCGGCGCCCCCTCCCCCCTTCACCCTCAGAGGGGGAGTGTGTGTGGAGATATGTTTTCGTGGGGCGGAACTGCCTTTTAGTCAGGCGGTCATTTGTTAAAGGGAGAGAAAAGAGTGTTCCTCTGACGGCCTCTGATGCATCGGCTGGAGTGCGTAGGTGACGTGGCGGTGGTCGTCAGGCTACGGGGGACCTGGCATAGACCAGGAGGGGTCGTTCAAATCCCTTACGTTGAGGGATTGCGTGCTGCTGGCTGTGAGTCAGGTGGACTGACGTGCCTTGGTCGGTGAGGGGTGGCAGTCCTCATGTGTCGCCATAGAGCGGCCAGGGCAGCGGCGCCTTTTTCCCTGGGCCCATACTACTTTGCAAAGAGGTAGGAGTTTTCCGGGAGGGGGGGTGCGTTGAGGTATCAGTGGTCGTCTATTAGAAAGACCAAGCCTTCACGAGGTACGGAGGTGCTGGAGACTGGACGCAGGCTGGAACGGCCGTTTCTGTCCTACATACGACCGCACGGGCGATGGGTTTCCTAACAGGCATCAGTGAGATGGCTCTGTGATACGGGAAGGGGGCTCGGTCGTGGCAGCTGCGGGTTGTGAAGCGTCACTGTTCTGGGTAACGGCGATGGGAAAAATTGCCATCAGGATTTAGCTCACACTACCTACGAGTTTGGCGCCGGGTCTAGCTGGTAAGCTGTGCCAACGGATGAACAGGTATATGGGCCTGCTGCAACAATCCGGTTGGATGGCTAGGCTGCGCCACTAGTGTGAATCTGTCCCACCAGTTAACACAGCGAGGAGTGATTCTATGAATGAGAATTGGTGATTCTACCAGAGAATTTGTTCTCGCAGGAGAATCGAAGTTCTCAGAGTAGAATCCGACAAAGCTGTGTTAGCTTAACCTCCCTCCCTCCTCCTTTGGCGCAGGTACAGGTGCCAGCCAGCTGAAAGCAATGGGGAATAGGCGTGGAGGAGGAAGTGGGATGGAGGGGGGGGGGACCGGATGGGACGCGGGCAGCAGGAATGACGTCAAAAATTGCCTAAATTAAGGAAAAATTGTATGTAAATAGTGAAATAAAGGGTGCCGATTGGTCAGACAGGTAAGAGGGGCATTCCCATCAGTTAACGCAGCTTTATCGGATTCTACTCAACTTCGATTCTCCTGCGAGAACAAGTTCTATGGTAGAATTACCAATTTCCCATAACACAGTGCCCATTGAAACACTTAAAAGCTTATGCACAACAGGTACACAAGTCCAAATCACACAAGATGAGCGAACCTTCAATGTGGAATTGATGCCAAAGTGGTAAGGCCCATAAAAGTTACAATATTTAAAGTTCATACTTACAGTTCAAGTTAGGGATGTATAACTTGTTACAATTAATCACGGCACAGGACCCCCCACAAGATATAAAACTTGGGAGACACAAAGCAACATGGCAAAGTTCGGCAACAAAAAATTCAAAAAAATTACAGTTCCACGTTCCAAACAAGAGGTGTGTAACCCTAAGTATACAGACAGACGGGCCCCCAAAGGATGTGCTATTTCCAAGTGGCGTCGCAGGGTTTTTTTCGAATAGCTCGGCTCACAAAGGTCTCACGGACTTGTAGTTGGGCTTAAAATGTGCATAACACTTGATAATACACAGTGATTGACAGTTGTATGAAAAAAAATTTCTTCACAGCCTAGCGAACCGTGGGGCCGGTGACATCATAGTATTATTAAATATGTTAACATTAAACTTGAAAAAACGAACCATTTTTACATTGAATGTTCAGTACAGTCGACAGTAAAATTTCATGCTCATACTCGGTACCACAAATACACACACTGTATTAAAAATTTTCGATAGGCTTAGGTTAATAAGGCCAACTTAGATAAGCGTAACTTTACATAAGTCTATAAATATTTTGTGAATAGTGCGTGTGTTTGTGGTACTGAGTACCAACATTAAACTTCTTCATAATTACCAATATAGTGTCAACATTATTAACTTTTACTTTACTAGAGTTAGTGGAAGGATAACAGAAAGGCTTTGGGCACTGCTTCTATGGAGGGAAGATTTCGATATGTTTATGGTTACCGTTCGTTATGTAGCAGTATTTGGATTCCGGATACAGATCTCGTGCTTACTGTCTTCTTGCCCAGGGCATTCCAAATTGGGACAAACTTAACCAAAAAAAATTCTGCCGGCAGTCCAACCGTGACTTGGGTACTGTAAGTTTCCAACTATGGCCCCGAGTGCAAATTATATTAAGCGTGATGTCAAAAAAGGCAGCTCGACAGAAATAAGTTCACAGAGAATCTTGTGTGTCAGAATTAGGTCGAACGCAATTCCAACAGCTCAAGATCCGTCCTTGTACGGCGCTCCCCACAAAAGCCCGCTATATATACCCTTCGTAAACTTGCGCTGAACACGCTCAATGAGGTCAATGTTTCTAGCCAGAAAGGGGGACCAGACAGGAGTTGCGTACTTGAGGAGGGGACGTACAAAGACCTTAAAAGGCCCAGATTTTTTGTCAAGCAGTCCCCAAACGTAAAAGCACCCATTCACAATGGCAGATCGTTGGTGAAACTATCTGCACAGACCATTTCTCAATGAAGAGAAGACGTCATGTTGCTGGAAAACCAGGCCCCTAAATCCCGAACTTCGGACATCACAGGAAGTTGCAATTGGTCAAGGAAGTAATTACAACCAGTGTTGGGGTTACTGACATGGAAAGAGTGGCACTTCAGGATCGAGAGAGGGAGTTGCCAGACCATTGACCACTCAGCCACGCAACGGATTCATGTCTCCAGGTCAGGGGAACGAGTTCCTACATTATTCCAGGCCCCACAACTGAATGTGTCTGTAGATCAAACTTTTGACTAGCCCTGCATCAAATGACCCCAGGCAGCAAGGCACAGCAGCCCTATTAAGGGAGAGGGTCACCACATCACAATGACATTATATGAGGCAAGACCCTTCGCCGAAGTAATGGGTTATCTTCCACAAACAGCGAAAGTAGACCAGACACATGTTTGTGGAAAAGGAATAGATTCTCTGAAAGAGCGAACGACGTTGACAGCTACCCTTCCCATACCTTCAGGTGCGGATGAAAGGGCGGCAGTCCTTTGTATTCAAGTTTGAAGGAATGCAGTGAATCAAAGCTTAAGTAGCACCTGTCTATCATTCTTTCAGTCTATAGTCTGAGTCGCGACGCGTTTTGGCGGGGGAAAGGTGTGTAACTCGGGCTATAATTACATGGATTCAAATTAGCACAGGACGAGCCCTCATTGATGTAACACTCGATAAAATTGAGCACACAATGATTTAGAGTTATCTGCTAAAAGTTCAACTTTCCAAGAGGCGAAAGATTAGTCCAGAATTAAATGACCACAACTGAAGCTAGCATGAATTTAAGTCAGTTGTGTCTGTAGAAGTACATCCAAATCTTTTGCGTGCCGGCAATGGAGTGCGGGGCTCTCGTAAGGGAGAGGATTGCCATGTCATGACAACATCATATGAGGAAAGAGTAAGTCCCTTCCCTGGAGAAATGGGTTACCCTGCAGATAGCGAAAGTAGGCAAAAAGATGCATGTGGAAATGGAAGCAAATTCTCAGAAAGAGCAAGTCAACAGCTACCCTGCCCACTCTTAGGGGCGGATCACTAGACTGGGTCGCTACAAAGTTAATCCCCGCTTCCACTAAAAATTTGAAACTTGTTCGTTGATAATTAACTAAGTCATGAACCTTCTGATCCCCAACATTTGCATGACCAGAAAACCCCTATAATGGGTGAATGAGTAGCTGCGAGCACTGAGTTATCAGATTCGATAGGCATTCTGGTTCCAGCTGTACATCTCTGGCACCTTACAGACCCAGGTTCGATCCTGGTGATAGGAAGATATGCCAAGACAAGCTTCTTGAGACACGCGGAAAGACCTTGGAATGAGGTTCTGTTTCTTACCACGCCGTGGTGTCGCAAAATGAGCTGGTTACCCCACCCCACCCCATTCCCTCTTCCTTGCACAAAGCAACGAGGCTAGGTAGTCTTTCCTGACCTTGGGCATGAAGGGGTTCTTATCTCGAACTCCAACTAGTATACCACCTCAGGCAAGTAAGTAAGCTGTCCCCAACTCGTTTTGACCACGGCGTTTTTCTTTCTGTTTGCTTCGTTTTTCAGAAAGAAATTTCGCTACTTGAGGTGAATATTTACGCTCGATTTTTTAAACGTTACTTACATGTAAAAGCGTAAATACAATATGTATTATAATATATATATATATTTCTAATACTGATTCTAATACTGATTGTCACTTGCAACTTAAGCCTATGAAATAAAAAAATAAAAAATAAATAAATACACAAAAAACCATAATAAGTAAATAAAATGAATGCGCTGAAATTATTACACATCTGATTTTTTAAGACCTTTTCAATTACTTAACATAGGGACCGATCATTATTTATGGCGGAAGGTGTTGGGGGGGGGGGGG
>JAHWFP010031969.1:0-10555 GCA_023313725.1 Lithobius niger
TTACTGAAGTAAGTATTTAGGTTAGTAAAAACTAATTTTACATTTTAAAATTATCGTTTTCGGATAGTAGTGAAAACTATAATTTTAAAGACGAATTAGTTTTTACTTATCCTAAAATACTTACCTTTAGTGACAACCCACCCACCTTTCCTGCTTTCGCTAAACAGATAAGTTATGCAAACATGGTGTGATGAGAGTAGGCGTTGCATGCTGGGAGTTGGAATGCAATGCCACCAACTCCTGGTAGGGAGCAGTGGAAACCTCTTTAAAAGTGAATTTTGAGGGCCTTTGGGCATCGAGCATTTAAATAAACGATTTAAATCTAAAACTAAAGGTATAGGATAAGTAAAAACTAATTGTATCTTTAAAATTATCATTTTTAGTCCTAAAATATTTACCTTCAGCGTGTTAATGCCAAGTGACTACACTCATTCTTTTTTTTTTAATTGGGTAAAAAAAAAATTTTAATGAAAGTTTAAGGAAATGTAGGGGTGTGCTCTAAAAACAATACAAAATGTACATATTATACATATTTTATATACTTTGTAGGGCTGTTCCAATACTATTTAAAATCCGATACCAGTAAGCAAAGTATCGGTAAAACTGATCCAATAATGATACTTGCATGCCAACAGTAACACATTGAACCAATTTGAGTAGCGTAGCTTCGTCAATCAAAACCAAGTTTCGTAACAAGTGGTGGTACAATGTACAATGTAGACAATGACAATAGACAATTTGTGGATGAAGGTCAAATTTTCCATAGGGTGATCTAGTATCATGTGCATGTATCCTATGGATTAAGCCCATCCGAATTCGGCACCGATACGGTACTAGTACCAGTATCGGAATAGTTCTAATAATTTGCATGCACTTTCCAAAAAAATGCATGTATTTTATTAATATGCATTTCAAGACACACGGTAGTGTGTCACCCGCCAAGATGATAGATGATAACACCCATCCAGATAAAATATATGAGCATGGCGACCACTAGACACGTTATAGTTTAGCTGTTAGGATAAATAACAATGCGACAGAAAAAGCTGAAACTTGTTTAATCGGGAGACCTTGGTTGCCTGACAACATAAACGTCACTGTTAGTGACACAGCTTAACATTTTCTTGTTGAAAAAACAGCGTGAATAACGTTGATATTTGCCTAATTACTAACTACTACTAGTAATGCTTTTTTTGTATCACGAAAATAAATTCTTCCATGCGGTGAATAAAGCTGGTTCTTAGCTCATTGTACAGGTATTGCTACGGAGATGTGCCCTTTTCATATGTCTTTTTCTAATTGGTCAAGTGGTTCAGGAGTTAGGGATCTCTAAACGACCAAGTTGGTTGTTTTACATTGTTTCTAGTTGCACATTGTTTCTAGTTGCCTTGACAATATCCATTACCTTATTTAATGGCATTTTCCTCAATGCTGTTCAATACTAGAGAAAAAACAAGTCCTTCCGGTTCGCTACCTACTGCGAATATCTACTGTGCAGCCTCCATCGTATATAAGCCGAAGCAGAGCAGTAGAGCTCACCTTTTCTTCTCTAGCGTCCCCACTCTTCACTTCCGGGAACGTCGAGCCTCCGCCTCCGCCTTCCTTCTCCCCGCCCCACTTCCGATTTGCAATGCCAGGAACCAAGGGAACGCCACGGGATGACTCTTCCTCCCACACCCGACGTTCCGCCTCACCGGTTTAATTCTCTCCGGTTGCCGAGAACGTGGAAATTCTCGAACTTACAACGGAACAGAATTCTTTGGAGCTTCCGCCTCCAAATCTCCTCCATGCGGAATCCTTTCCTGCACCATGCGACACTGCTGCCACATCCCCCATACCATGCAGCCAACCACCTCCGGCAAGGGACTTACGGTCCTTGTCTGAAGAACTTTCCAGTACCAAGGAACAGTATGCCTGCCTCAAGCTACAACTGAAAGCACGGAAGGTTGCAGCCAAACTGGCTTCGTCCGTCAGCCCTCATGTCACACCATTGGATGTATCCTCCCGTTCCTCTGAACACTCACGACATGGCAATGAGCCACTTACATCCTCTCAAGTTCATTCACTCATGGATTCCTCCCTCCGCACGTCCAAGCGGAAGGTACCTGTCACCGACTACACTTCCTCTTGGGTGGCTTCCATTCCCAAGCGCCATTGGCCATCAGTAGCGGATGCAGGCCCCTCCGACTCCACCCCTTCCGACTCCACCTCCTGTTCCATCACCCGAATCTTCCTGCGGTAATGACCTGGATTCTTTTTTTTCACCCGACCAATCGGCCTCCGGTCATGCTGAACCCCCCTTCCAAGGGGATCCTGATCCCTCCGAGATTCCTCTTCCTGAACTAATGAAGACAGTGGAGGAAATCGTTCCGGACTGCTTCCTATACAAGCCCTCCGTAACAACCGACTCTGCTTATAAAAACAGGGGTTTAGCTACAGGTTGTAGTTTTGGCCTCCGCGATCTAGTTCCCCATCAGCCTCCGCTCCTGGTGCAATCCACGACACTCCTTACCACCCTGCTCCGCAACGGCGGCATCCTACTTGGAAATGGGTCGCCTCTCGAACTTGACAAAGATCCGCCTCCGCCTCGTTCCGGTCGTGAAAATTACTTCTTCCGCCCTATCGGCAATGGTACTGCCAACCCCAGTAACTTCGATACCTACCGTCAGTTGGAGTTCCTAACGGCCGACGCTAAATTGGATTTCGGCTCAGCCCTCTACCTTCCTCGTCGAGCGACGGTCTCTGTGTTTTGTCCTCCACGACAACGACCGCATCCTCCGTCTTGGCCTCCGGGCCGCATCCCAAGCGGATGTCCTCAGTACGGCGGCCAATGCGCTATGCGAACATCTCTACACTGACCCTCCGGATGACACACGCCAACTGACTTTTCTCATCAACCAAGTTTTCTGCAAGAGTTGTTTTGCTATGTATCATGCCATGAATTGGTACACGCGAACCTTCTTCAACTCAACACTATTACTTCGGGAGGTTTCGCGCAATACTGCATCGAACATCCACTCTTCGACACGCCATCTCTTCCGTAACCAGCCCATACATGAACCTGAATCATTGCTCCAGGGTTTGATTCCAAAAGTGTTTGATTACCCACCTTGACATCTCACGGAAGCCTCGTTATACCAAGAACCGCACAAATCGCCGACTTCGTTCCATATCATCAAGATCTGATCCTCCGCCCGATGATCAGAGGAGCATCGGACCTCCCGAACACCTTTCGCCTCCGGCTCCACGATTCTCCTCGCCCTTTCCGTCCCGAACCCAGGGACGGGGACGTGGCCGTTCACTGGGACGCTCCTCCACCCCTGATCAAAAGCACCGATCCAGCCCCGACACAAAGGACGTGACAATTATTGTCATTCCATCTCCCCCACAAGCTGTATGGGGACGCCTTCGTTACTATGCCAAAGCCTGGCAAACAATAACCTCCGATCCAGTGCTCCTCTCTATCATTTCGGAAGGGTTCAAATCGAATTTCCTTTCAAGCCCTCCAGTGCAAGATCCACCATGGGACTTAGAACCTCGTTCTTCCGCTGCACTCAGAGCAGAAATAAAAATCCTCCTTCAGAAAGAAGCCATCCGCATTTGCCACCCCCGTTCACCCAGGGATTCTACAGCAACATTTTTCTGTGCGAAAAGAAGTCGGGCGGAACTCTCCTGATCTTCAACCTCAAGCCTCTCAATTGCTTCTTCCACCCACATTTTCAGATGGACACAGTATCCTCCATCCGCGAATCCCTCCAACTCAACGAATGGACACTTTCCCTCGACCTAGCCGATGCCTACCTTCACATTCCCCTTCATGCCTCTGTCCGCCACCTCTTTCGCTTCTTAACTAGACGGCACCGTCTTCGAATATCTTTGCCTTCCTTTTGGCCTGAATGCAGCTCCACAAATTTTTACCATGGTCTTACGATCCGTTCTGGCCTGCCTCCACCAACAAGGCATTCGCATTCACGCCTTCCTTGACGATTGCCTTTTTTTGCATCCCCAACCAGTAACCTTGGTCAACAACCTGAACGCCGCCATGTCTCTTTTTCATCACCTAGGACTGGGTCTAAATCTCCCAAAGTCACTCTTCCACCCCGCTACCGTTCCTCTCCACAAGCCTCTTCCTCACCTCCATCTTTTCACAGTTGCATCCCAAACTGGCTGGAGAGCACACATCGACAACTCTACAGCTATTACCTACCTCCGCAAGGTAGGCGGGACTCGCTCCTTCACCCTACATCAGATCACTTCTCAAATTTTCCAATTCTGCATCATCCATCACATTTACGTCCTGCCTCTTCATATCCCGGGGTCATTGAATGTAATAGCCGACTCCCTGTCTGGTCACAAACCACCCGCCAGCGAATGGCCGCTCCATCCGACAATCTGCCACACTCTCTTCCTCCTCTGGCAGCGCCCATCAGTATACCTCTTTGCCACACGATTCAACACCAGACTTCCCCTATTCGTCGGTCCCCTTCCGGACCCCCGGGCATGAACAGTGGATGCCCTAACTCTCGATTGGAATCAACTTCACGCGTACGTTTTTCCTCCTACGCACCTCCTTCCGCTTGTCCTCCGCAAAATCGCCAATTGCTACGGACGTTTTCTCCTGATTGCGCCGAATTGGCCTGCAGCGGCATGGTTCCCGATACTTCTTAGTCTCCTCATCGACTCTCCTTGTCAACTGTCGGACCGGACGGACCTCCTGTCCCAGAACAACGGACGAGTCTTCCATCTGAACCTCCGTGCTCTATGCCTTCACGGGTGGCTATCATCATCCGACTCCTCCGCACAACAGGCATTCTTGAAGACGAGGCCTCCCGCATCGCTTTTCGGGCCGTCCGCTCCTCCACCAATAAAATATATGACAGCCACTGGAAACGTTGGTTTCATTGGTGCATCGCGGAACAAATTAATCCAATCAGTCCCCCTCTACATGACCTCCTCCGCTTTTTGACCTTCCTTTTCAAAAGCGGATTACGAGGCTCTACAATTTTATTCTACTGCTCCGCCTCAAATGCTGTCTTCAAGGCGACTGGGAATACTGCTTTCCTTACTGACTATAAGATTTCGTCTCTGATCCATTCTTTCCACCTGGATCTTCCACGTATCAGCAAGCAATTTCCCGAATGGGACCTTTCTATCGTCCTCACGGCCCTCCTGGCCCCGCCATACGAACCTATGGCTTCCTCACGGCTGAGCCACCTTACACAGAAAACCGTATTTCTGGTAGCCTTGGCTGCCTGTCTCCGTTGCAGTGAACTGCAGGCCTTATCAGCAACCGAAAAAGATTGCTTTTTCCTCCCAGACTACACAGCTGTTACACTCACCCCACGTTAATCATTCTGTGCAAAAACTCAGACGACCACAGAGCTCACTCACCCCTTCATCACCCCCTCTCTTTCCAACATTCTTGGCGACGACGAAGAACGCGCATTATGCGCAGTGCAAGTCATCCGCTTCTACCTCAAAGCTTCCAAACCTATTCGTAGAGGACATTCTCAGCTTTTCCTTCCATTCAACAACAAAATGGGAATCACATCCACCCGAATGATCGCAACCTGGTTCAAAAGCGTCATCGTAAAAGCTTACGAGGCACTTAACATCAACTGCGCTGCAGAAGGTATCAGAGTTATGGCTCACAAACTACGAGCAATATCCACTTCCTGTGCCCACAATAGCAACATTCCTATCTCCGAAATTATGGAAGCCGCTTCCTGGAGGCACCCCACCGTCTTCACGTCCCACTACCTCCGAGACATGTCTCATCAAGCGGAGGGTTTATACCGTATTGGGCCATTCATTGCTGCCCATCGCATGCTCTAACCCTTTAACACAGGTTGACATTCTGTGAAGGGAACCAGTCGCTACGTGAGGGAACTCCAGAAAAATGGCGCTCGCCGCCTTGACGAAGTCTATGGGAATGCTGTTAAATAAGGTAATGGATATTTTCAAAGCAACTAGAAACTTCAAAATACCAGTGTTACCTGGTTGATTTTGGTTTCTATTGCTTCGTTCAAATCAGAGTCGGACAGTACAGTGTGACGTAACTAGTATTTTTATTTCTTTGTCACCTGAAGAAGACAGCAGGAGAAATTTTTTATTATAAATTTTTCAAAGCTATCGAAAATTTTTGAAAATTGTGGACTGGTTTTCACTATTTTGAGAGGTGCGTATAGGATGTTGTCTGCTGTGGAATGTGAAATTGAACATTAAATAAATTTGTGTCTGAGAAATATTAATCAATAATCATATGAAAAAAGGTGACTGCTGTCTTCAAAATGTAACGAAAGCCAACCCAAAAAATAAAAGAAATGGACCAGAAAACTAGATTGGTGTTTCCATCCCATCTCATAAATTACTAAGAAAACAAGATGCGCTAACACTGCATTAGTAATTCGACGTGTCGTATGGTAGAATAAAATAATATCTGACATATGAACAGGACACGACTAAAAAATCTGGTGTACTGAAGAATATCTACTATATTGCACATTATATTAAAAAAAATTGTCTCGTAACGTTTGCTACTACGATACGGCAAATGAGCCAGAGTCGTGTGCGATGATGCAATCACTGACCAGATAAGTTTTCATCGGACGCTGATATTGGTTTTCTTACAAAAAAACAAACTGAAAGCTTCTTTGTTTTACAGTTTCCCGTACCTGTTGTTCTTGTTCATCAGACTTTTACATTTTTTCAATCTTCGAACACCATATTTCATAAATTCAGCAGGTAATTTGGTGGGGGGGGGGAGAGTAGGAGAAATCATATTGCGCTGAGGGTACGTGAGGTTGACTACTTTAAATTTATTTACACTTTTTAGGTGTATTAACAAAAGTTAAAATATTCACATGAAAATTGTGACAAAGTCCACATTGAATATAACACTGCAATTTCATGTGGCCAATTTTTGTTAGGCTACTCAATACAAAGTACTTGTTTTACTAGCGTTTTATAATTATCTTTATTATTATTATTTGTAATTTTAAATCTGTGGTTAAAACTAATGTTGAAGCAATAAAACTTAGGTGAGTCTTCCTGTTACGGATTTTTAAAAAAATCTGAAAGTCAGAGGCCATTAGGACTATCCCACCCTTCCCTCCCTCTGGCCAGTCCGCCACTGTGAAAACAGGACATCATTCGCTTTGCTCACTCGCTCAATAGGAAAGAACACCACAAATACGCGTAATAAAATACTGTAATACGTCGCACCCGAAAAGCAGCGAGGGTGGCACAGTAATTAACAGCAAAAGTCTTATACGAGCATCGCATTCATTGTACCGTCCAGATTCAATAGAAATTCGGTGTACCATCCAGATCACCGCAAAGGTAAGCGATGACTCACTTTGTGTTGTTCTGCGCCATAAGACAGGAGCCATCTCTACGTACACGATAGCCTCTAACCGACCGTAATGTTGAAGAGCTGACTTGCTGAAATGCGCAGTTACACGCCGCAATTTTTTGTATGATCGGCGTTGAGCGCACACCTTTACGTTGAGGAAGCGCTGACATCAGCCACTGATCGTGTACTATTTGACGACGGTTTTTCGCTCAGAGACCTTTTTAGAGGTTAGCGAAGTAAAACCGCCCTAACTAAATTAACTAGAGCATAATACCTTGTGTGCTGGAGCACTGTAAGTCACCCACCCGCATACTTGAATTTCGTCGGATCAGAATTGAACAAATGTGTCTGCTGGTTTTTGAGGAGATGTCGCTGACGTAAATCGGCTTCCCCTGTTTTTTGGCCACAACCCCATTAATTCGACGTGTGACACGTTGAATTAAAAACGGATTTCATCAATTTGGACCAAAAAGATCTCGTATGTACCCCAAAACAAAACTTGTTAAGGATTCCCGCCAATCTCTTTCGCCATGCTAATCCCACCGACTAAGACTTCAAACGTCAAATGAAAAAATTGAAATTACTCAGTAAGCAACTTACTCAGTAAGCAACTTTCATATGTGTGTAGATTTACTTACTACAATAAAAATGGTTCATTTACAAGCGTCCCTTGTTCGAATTTCTTGTATCGTTAAGCACCAAGGCATACTGGATTTACACTCGTACTTCAAAATAAGTTGATATTCGCGCTAAGACAAGAACATTAGTCACCAATATCACGCAAATTTTCGACAGTTTAGGGGCACATCTGTCTTCAGGCCAGTTTTGTAAAGTCATCACTCCTCACATCTTGTTGTATTTTGGCCAATGTTGTCGTGGTACATCCTGCGTAGCCTCCGTTATTACCAAGGCTATGACCCCACTGCGCCGCAGCCTCTTTATTAACAAGGAAGCAGATGTCAGGGTTTGAGGGTCCTTGTAGATTCATAAGAGCATGATTGCTATGCTGGGTTCAAGAATGCTCGAGTCTATTGAGATTCCTGAACACCAGCTTAGCAATCATGCTCTTATGAATCTACAAGGGCTCTCAAACCCTGACATCTGCTTCCTTGTTAATAAAGATGCTGCGGCGCAGCTTACGCAGGAAGTGGGGTCTTGGTGATAACGGAGGCTACGCAGGACGGACCATGACAACATTGGCCAAAATACAACAAGATGTGAGGAGTGAGGACTTCATTAAACAGGCTTGAAGAAGACAGATGTGCCCCTAAGCTGTCAAAAATTTGCGTGATATTGGTGACTAAAGTTCTTGTCTTAGTGGGAATATCAACTTATTTTGAAGTATGAGTGTAAATCTAGGGCTTCTTGGTGCTTCCGGTGTTGATAAGCTTCAAAGTAAACCGTATAATTTTTTCCTCTTGTATCGTTGTGTATAAGAAATATAAATAAAAAATTGTGTATGGTTCTGAGTACAATTTCATATAAGATTCACTTATGAAAGTGGGATATTACTTACAAGTTCTTATAAACCTAGTGTAAGAACTTGAGTAATTCTTATTTACGAATCACGCTTTGTTTTATTTGCGAATTCGTATTTGTGAATCAATAACTTGTGCAGAATAATTTTACACAATCGTGTAGAGTAATCTTATATGATTATACAGAATAACCTTACACCATCTTATAGGAAATTCTGATATATTCTTATACAGAAATCTTTTTAAAAATACTATTAAAAAAAGGAACATTCCATGTCCTGTGATGGGCATCAAACTTGGAGCACTGGGGTGGGAGCCACTTAAGCTATACATCCTCTAGACTGGGGGAGTTGGTGGAGATCAGTTACCTACAGTACTTATGGATGACGTACATCGAAAATGTTGCAGGAAAAGTGCACAAATGTAATTTTTCCCAAGTCGTGTGCCAATTTAGCAATTAAAGTTGATTGAACAACAAAAATAATTACTTGCACTTTTATAGCATGCTGTGACATATTTGTTTTACCTTTGTTTTACAATTAGAATTCTCAAGCATTGTATTTCCCAATTTCCAAGAATGTATTTGGTTAGAATTTTATAGATACCACAGGCAAAATTACTGTAGTACTGTTTTTGAAATTGTAATACACGCACGAATAAATTTAATGTTTATTATCTGTCGTATTAATTTGATTGCTTCTTTTTGAGAACCCCCTCAAAGTAATCAAATGCAATGAAATGTAAAGCAGCATCATATCTGTTGGAAACGTGTGCCTTACCATTGCCACAGTTGAGTAAATTGCCAAATAGGGCTTTATTTGTTGCCAGTGTAATGTTAATTCATTAAAATATTGTGGTAAAAAAAAAATAGGGATACATGTTGCCAACAACTTAATTTAATCGATCTTGCAACTGGTACATGTAAATTGTATTAGATTTCTTATAACAGTTTGTATAAGACTTTCTTACAAAAATTGTATTAGCTTTCTTACAACAATTTCTATAAGACCTTCATATAACGGTTATTTATATGCTTTCTTGTACTCTTTGAATGATAAGTTTCTTATAAACATGTAAAATACAAGATTTTTTGTTACACTTCCATTGTCTTATACAAAATGCTTATATGTAAATTGATTTTGTTATGAGATGTATAAGCAGGTATCAGTTTCGTATAGCAATTCTGACAAGGGGTGCGTTATTCCATTGGAATTAAAAGTAGTAAAATATTAAAATAAGTGCTGGTATCGCAAGGATGCACTGGGTATCAAAGTATTAGCCTAGTGTCTAACCAACATCGGTAGGATGACAGCCAGCAAGCCTTATCAATAACTGCTGGTTTGTATTATGTTAACGAAATATTATTCACCATTTATTTGTACCTACATTAGGAATTTATTGAGTGGACAACTGCTACTTTAAACCATTACTTGATGCTTTCTTGTTCTTCCTTTACAGTGGCTGCCGGCGTACCAGAACCAACCAAAATCATTTCTGACATTGCCGTCGACAGCCCACGAGAAACTGCTGTGGAAGTTATTGAACAATCGACAAGAAACAAAGCACATCCACTGGAAGTCGGTGATCTACAAGCGTCTAAAAATGAAAGCTTTAACGAAAAAGTGTCCAGCAAGGATGTCGAGAAAGTGTCTAGCAAGGATGTCGAGAAGCTGTCTAGCAAGGATGTCGAGAAAGTGTCTAGCAAGGATGTCGAGAAAGTGTC
>JAHWFP010031969.1:10565-25828 GCA_023313725.1 Lithobius niger
AGCAAGGATGTCGAGAAAGTGTCTAGCAAGGATGTCGAGAAAGTGTCCAGCAAGGATGTCAAGAATTCAGCCTCCGTTAGGAAAGGAGCAAGGAGAACAACTGGCAATAGCAG
Organism: Lithobius niger; assembly: GCA_023313725.1. NCBI lineage: Eukaryota > Metazoa > Arthropoda > Chilopoda > Lithobiomorpha > Lithobiidae > Lithobius > Lithobius niger. Next base: position 10,679 of record JAHWFP010031969.1, read on the forward strand.
TGGCGCAAAAACCACTCACATTGAAACAGAAGTTCAAGAGTCTGTAGTCACGCTTAGTGAAGTTAAAGAATCAGTAGTGTTAGAAATGGAAGTGCAAGAAACCAAAACTGCTGAAACCGAAATAAAAGAAGTATCAGATGCTCGTTCTAAAGTGTCAAAGTCAAGCAAGGAATATTTTAATAGTGAAGAAATATTAAAGCCACCATTAGAAGCCCATAACCAAAAACCAGACGACGCAGTTTCTAACAACCAAAATGTGCATGTGCCTGAAGCAACAGTACTCCATACAAACACGCAGGATTCTGTAGTCAGTAAGAAAATAAAAGGTGTGAATGGCTCTTCAACTGCTAAACCCTCCGTTAGTGAAAATAAACACACGTCTCCACCATGTGATGAGACGAATACCCTTTTGGATGCAGAAAACACAATATCAAGTCGTCCGGCTTCAGAAGAAAATTCAGAAAACTTATTGCTTAGGATTCATGATAACCAACAGCCTTCTGTGCTTGCTAATAAAGTCTGCGATAATGAAGCTTCTGGTGTAGCTAAAGAGTCTGTGTTACCTACCACAGATAATGCAATGGATGTCGAAATGGTTGAAGTTTCTAGTGCAACAGACTTAAAAGTGAACAGTAGTCTTAGCATGAGTCCAGAGAATGCTGATTCTGTCGTAACGGTTGATGGTGAACCTGGAATGGAAAGTGGGTCAGTGGGTGAAGTTGTTGGCAAAGACACAAGTACCGATGTGGTTGGTATACCAGAAGATCCTTCGTCGTCTGTGCTCAGCAAGGAAGCAATCAATACGACAGTTTCAAGTTCAGCTTTAAAACGTATTCACACAGAGGATTCAGTTTCAGAACGTGACATACCCTTTGTTACCTTCACAGATCTATTTGGTGATGGTGAACCGGACGTCAAAAGACGTCGCGTTGACTTACTTGAGCTTACAGACAAGTTGTGCTCTCTGTTTACAAATGAACATCTTGGTTCGTTATCGGGACAAAAAATAATGACTGTGCAGGAACGATTGTGTAGTATGAGCCTAGCTGTAACATCAAATTTGTTAAAAAGAACAGACACTTCGAACACTTGAGCGAATTTTTCTCCTGTTAAAACTGATAAAATTGTGTAGGACACTGGTGATCATTTCATCCTGAAGTGCAGTGCTTATCACATTCACTGGCAAATTTTAATATTGTATGTACTGAAAATATTTTGTATTGAAAGTAAACCAAGAGTATAGCGCTCAGTACGAATAGCTGATTCTGTGAAGTTGTAGATGGAAAGTTATAGTTTTAAAGTTATTAGCATTAGTATTTGAAAGAAAATGAGTGAAATTGTATTTCCGAACTGCATGTAGGAAAATCAAAATCCTTATTGGTTTCAGCTTACGTTTTAAAGAAGGGAAAATTTCCAGGTCTTTTATTGTATTTCTTCTGTAATTTTAGTTCCTTGAATCGAGGTTCAATTCTTTTTCCCTGTGGTAATAATGAACTTTGTTTCGAATTAGAATAATTTATTGTTTTGAATAACACCCTTCAAACAATGTTGAATTGTTTACATGAAATGTTGATAGTTTATGTATGTGAGACAGTCGTATGGCTGCAGACGGCCTTACCTGGTATAATTTTTATGTACTTAGTTGTAAAGTCATCAAATTGTCGGTGTATTTGCTGTATCAATGTATGTGGTCACCGTCACTTAAAGAGGTGGTAACATTTCTTTGCCCAAGTTGACGATAAATGTTAAAATCCATGAGCACAATGTGCAGTCATCATGTGTACTACATACGTAGCAATTTTTGCATTTAATAAATAATTTTTTTTAACGGTAAAAAGACACTTGAAAAAGTATGAAGGGTTTTAGAGCTCAAAAATTAGGAAAACTTTCCGGCCCGGATAGCGGGGCCTTCCTGAGCAATTTCAGTGAATTGAAACGAAATTTCTGATTCTTGAGACTCCATATTGCGTGAGTTTTGTTAGCGTTACTGCGAAGCGTCATGCTTTGTTGACCTTCGTATCTCGTGTTCTCTGAGTGAACTCCCTCATGCTGCTTCGCCAAGAGCCTGAGTCGGCCGCTTGGAGCACTGTAGTGGGAAAGAAGTGGAGGACGCATCAGATCCCCGTAGGCGCGCAGCCTGATGCCCCCTCCCCCTTTTCCTAACTGGGTCCCGTCTCACAAGAAGGGGTGGTCCTGCAACAAAATACATCTAGACGGGGAATACAAGCTTCAGTATATGTTTAAACTGATTAAAAATTATTGAATTTCTTGCTGTTTATGATGAATTTGTTAGAATCAACCGATGTCGTTCACGTAGTAATTAAGTGTATCATCACTGGTTACACAGTGTCTGATGTTCGCACAAAACTGCGCTTGCTAAATTTAGCGATTTACTTCATCACTGTAGCGCTGCACCACTGACATGGTTCAGCGACTTAGCCCATTATTGTCGCATTGTGCTGTCATAGTTCAGTAACTTAGTCCTTCACAGTAGCACTGAAAGTCCCAGGGTATGCACTCTGAAGTCATGCCTTGTCGGCCGTTCCTATCCAAATGGGAACTTATGGTGGGACCGCCGTGTCCACTATTGGCTTTTCGTCTTCTGTTGTGACGTGTAGGTAACTCATGGCCTTCGAAAATCATAAAGTGGTTGGCTGATTGAGGTGGGACGCAATTCCCACTGAATTCACAAGTGGGCCAACGTGGGGAAATGGCCACGCAGAAAGGGAAAATGACAGAATCACCAAGTACTCTTTAACTTTGCTGGGAGGTATACCGGTCGTTCACCAGTACTTTTTAATGTTCATTTCGATTCTCTCACTCACTTATGCCTGTCTAGGTTTTTCCAGTTCTTGGTAGGGAGCAGTCGAAGAGTCCAGTCCATAAGCCACTCGTAGTTGCTTAGGCCAAAAAAAGATTTTGGCTCCTGTAACATCACGAAAAAAATACGGTCGGTAGGTCGGAATATATATTTTTTTTTACACTGAATTTGTGCATAAATTATGTACAACTTGTGTATAGGCCTAAAAAAACCTTTCCCTAGGGTCCCAATTTGTTTTCCCTTTCCGTTTTAATACAGACGAATGATTTAAGGTATGGTACCGGCTTCTTAACACACGCGGAATTGCATAGCAACATACGGCCGAGAGACAAACCTGCGGATTTATACCGTGTCGTATTATCCGCCGGGTGGAAGACGCGTGACATCAGGCATCAATCAGCGTGCTCACGCCAAGGCCAACTGAGATAGCAGCTGCATGGCTCGCAGCTTTAATCCCAGTTTGTTTTGGCTCGCGCGTTGATATGAAAACGTAAACAAACCAACGTGGCAGAAATCCCCCATTATTTTGCGAATGTTAAACGCTAATAATATTGCAAAAATAGTTCCAGTTTTTATGATGTTTTCTTCTCGTGTTTCTGTTGAAGAGGTAGTTCCAGTATAATTTTATGTAAAGTTACTAAGAACATGTTTGGGTTGGTTGGTAGAAGTTTTTTTTTTAAAGAGCTGGATCAAACTAGTTTCCATAAAAAAAAATACTGTCACTGTCATCATGAAATTCCTGTTGTGTAATTGCCTAATTTTGTCCCCCTCCCCGCCCCAACCGCAGAAATCCTCCCTACTTCCCGCCCAAAAATGTGTTGTATAAGAACTTGAAACTTTTCGAAATGAGTGGGAGCGGGCGTGTAAAATATACACCAGGAAAGATTTTATTTGCGTTAACAAATACTGTGATTGTTATCACGAAGTTCGTTTGTGCCATTACTTCCCCCCCCCCCCCCCAACACCCTCGGCCACAGCCGCAGAAACCGAAGAAGTCCTTCAAGCTCCCCGCCAAAAAAGTTCAGGTAATACAACTGTAATATTGAAACTTTTGCTAATTGAGGTGGCTAAAGGAAAAGAATACCGTGGGGGGGGGGGGGGGGGAGATAGAAACTAATCTTTTAGTTGATAATGCTGTATTGTTCACATTACAATGATACTAGGGCCTAGCAATGAAATAAAAGCTGGCGGGCGCTCGACGCTCTTATTTTTAGGTGCTACTTGTTTGCATAAAAAAAATACTGTCAGTATAAGCATGAAGTATCTTGTGCCGTTATTTCCCCCACCCCCCACCCCATCCCCTTGCCTAAACTGAACAGTACTCCGTCAAAAAATTGGGTTATAAAAACAGTAAACTTTTGAAAATGTGGAAGGGTCGTGGGTCGAAAAAATTTACTGTAGTGGGGTATTTTTAGGTTTTTTTTGGGGGGGGAGGCACCCCTAGAAACAATTATGGCCTATCGTTCAAAAAAATTCGCCTAACAAAACGTTTTGTTGCCGTAACATTGAAACAAGAACGGCCGGTGGTGAATGAAATTTTTCACAAACATGACTACAGTTTTGTGGGTCTAAATAAGAAATATATTTAAACTAACAAGTCGTCCTTCCTCTCACCACCTTTCCGGTTTCATTACATAGTTGCAACGAAAGAGCCACTCTACAACGCTAAATTTAAAATGTCCCATATTTCAATAGTAATCAATTCAACAGTCGAGAAGAAAGCTAACCATTTCTTCGTCCGTTCGTTCAACCTTAGGCCAAGGTCAAGTGGAACGATAGTGTACCTCAGCTCAGACTAATACCTCACTCTACCTTGGTACACGTGAGCTTGCGGTCACTTGACTTCCCACAAGCTGCGACAGTGCACACGTATGTCACGGCTTCTTGCTGTTACGTCATCAGGCACGCAACGTTTAATCATGGACTTGTATACAATCGTATTACGTGATTGTGTACGAGTTCCATGGTTGAAAGTAGTACGCGCCTTGGCACTAGTTTTCTATAATCCTGACCACCATGAGAAGAAATGACAAAAATAATAACACTGAAATTGGGCACGTGGACCTCTTAGTGATTGTTAGATGATTTCTTAAAAAACTGCATCCGGTAGTGTATCGAGGATATTTAAAAATGGCTAAGCCGCTACCGTCCCTTTAAAACGAAAACGGATGAAACTATGGACGAATATGAACGAAAAAACTTTAAGGGTCGTTGAAATCTGATTCGGGTTACAGGAGCCAACGGTATTTTTTTTAGGCCTTAAATGTCTCGGGAGGGGGGGGGGTCGTCACCGCCTCCTTCCCTGGGGAGCTTAGTTGCACTGAGCAGGGACGGGGGAGGTGTCTCCAGCTTTATAGGATGTGGAGGCCTGTGTCGGGTGTTGGTAGTGTTGGCATTACCCACATATGACGGGCACTACACTGTCCACCCTACAGACTTAGTAGGGTGGACTATATTACTACTGTTGCTATTATATAACACTATAGATAGGTGGTGCTTCAGGTGCCAGATTGTGCATGTTTAATTACTTACCATTCAACCTGGTAGATGTTCTTATTGCTCCTCCCTTGGGAGGCAGCACAAAACATTACGGGTGTCGTGGTCGGTGGGGAAGTTGTCGATTCTGAGCCGTCTTCACCGTCGGGTTGCCAGTCCTGGTCGGAGTTCCTGCCGTCCTCTGAAGAGGAGTCTGATGAGTTGTCGAAGGTGTAGTTTTCTGCGTCATTGTACGGATAGTCTATTCTTGGTGGGACTGGGTCAGTGATTTTGGTTTGTGGTTGTGTTGCCGGTCCTAACCGGCCATGGTTTGGTAGTCCCAGTAGGGTTCCAAGTCGTGCACAATGACCGTCTTGGCATTGGTGGCGTTGTTCACGGCAACAAACTCAGTAGGTCATTGGGCTCTTCTTCATCTGAACCCGGTATGGAGCGATGTAGAGAGGTGCCAGTTTCTTCGTGATCCCTTTCTCTGCATTCGATTGGGTGTGGTTAACTATAAATGAGCAGCTACCAGGTCTCCCGTTTTTGCCAAGATTTCCTTGTGCCTGGTCGTGTATTGCTCCATCATGAACCCGATTGGGTGTCTGGTAAGCTAAGCTCTACCGTACATAAGGAACTGTGGCATTTCCCCTGTGCTGACGTGAGGTACGGTCCATGATCAGTTGATCACCCATTGCAGAGCATGTAGGAGTGGTCCCCAGTCGCTGTTGTTTTCCTGCACACCGCTCTTAGGCAGCAGCTTCCTGACGGCAGTTCTTGCTTTTACGTTCTTGGTCAGGATAGGCAGGTAGTCCACCGTCACCAGAATGTACTTGTAGTGATACCTCATCTCAGTTAAGGTTACCACGAAGTCTACTACCAGCACGTCTAGGATGTTCTCAGGAATCACCGGTTGCATGTCACCCGCCTTCTTGGTTTGAGCATTCTTCGTCAGCTGGCAGTTGGATCATGACCTGACGTATCGTTTGCAGTCGCTGCTAGGTCTTCGTGACCCCTAGGTGATCCGCCTACTGGTGGCCATGGCAGTCGTGCAGGTAAGTTCGCCGCAGTAGCTTTGGGACGTAGATTCTCCAGGCTTGTTTGGGGTCTTCCCTCTGTGGAGCTAGGGGATCCTTGCAGTAAATGAGTCCGATCTCGTCATGAGCATAGTCCTTAAGAATCTACATGACTCGGTTGAAGGAATTGGTTGATCCTTCTCTGGTAGGCCACATCAAAATGTGCGTTATCTTCCTGACATTTGGGTCGTCGTCTTGAGCTCTTGAGCTGCTTGTCAGTGATGTCCACTAGAGGCTGTTGTCAAAGATAGAGCTTTAGGTAGCCTGGGTTGGTGATCTTGTCCATCGCTTTCTCTTCAGGATCCAGTTAATGGCCTCGTCCGTAATCGGGAGGAATTTCGAGTTTCTCACATACGTTTCCCAGTTCTCGATCGCTTCCACTACTGCCAGAGCCTCAAGTTCAAACTAGTGGTATCTTCTTTCCCGGTCTTTCAGTCTACGGCGGAAGAACTTAATAGTCTTCATCTCTCCATTGATGTGCTGGGTGATCACGGCTCCCAGCCCTTAGATGGACACATCTGACGCTATACAGAAGGGCTGCGTGAAGTCTGATATAGCTAGGATCCCTGCGTTCAGAAGCTTGGACTTAAGCACTTTGAAAACCTTCTGGTGCACTGGCCTCCAACGGAACAGTTAGTCCTTGGGGATCTTGTAAAGTGGGTGAGCTGTCTCAGCGAGTATCTGAGGAATTTTCTGTAAAAATTGCAGAGTCCCAGGTACAGTTGAACCTTCCGTTTTGTTGTTGGCATTGGGTAGTTCCTAATAGCTGCTACGTGATCACGTGCCAATTGGACTCCGTCAGAGGTACTCTGAGGCCGGGTATCTTGAGTTACGGCACCATGAAGTGGCACTTCTTCCTCTTGAGTGTGAATCTTGCCGTTCTCAGCCCTTTGAAGATTTCCCTGAGCGCCCAGTAGTGTTCCATCCAGGTACTCGTTGCCACAACGATGTCGTCGATGTAGAATACACATACGGTTCCTATCAGGTTCCCCGGGATTCGTGTTATGACTTGCTGGAATGCCTGGCTGGCTGGCTGTCTTCAATCCGAACGGATGCACTTTACACTTATACATTCCCTTATGGTAGACGAAAGTTGTGCAGTTCTGGCTCTCCTCGTCGAGTGGAAGCCCTCCTCTCCGTCTAGAGATGAAATGTACTGAGCTCCGGCCTTGAAGTGGACGACCTTATCAATCCTCAGCGTGGGGTAGTCCAGGCCTCCCTAATGCTCAACTCAAGAAACAGGACGGTATCCTGAGCACCCCTGTGGTTACGGAAACCAAACTACCTGTCAAAAAGCCAGCCCTTCGCTCCAAATGAGACTCCAAACACCTAGCCAAAACCCGCTCGTAGAACTTCCGGTCACACAAAAGCAGGGCTATAGGCCTGTAACTAACAATCGATGACCGAGCCTTTTCCCTTCCCAAGATGGGTTAGGATGGAGAACATCCAGGCCTCTGGAATCATAGCTCCCTCAAACCTGGACTGCAGAAAAGCATTAAGATTGGCACGTGCATCACGACTGAGTCCAGACAGCTGCCTGTACGAAACACCATCTATACCTGGTGCCCCGCCGGTCCTGCAGGACGCAATCACAGCATTCAACTCTGCGACTCCTAAGGAACCGTGAGGCTGGGTACCCAACACACCACCAGTTCTGGGACCCCACGTCTCGTCAGATACCCCCACAGAATAAATACCACGTAAAATCCGAAGGCTGCCTACAAAACCTACGCCATGCACTATGCCGATCCCTTACCACAATGGTGCAAGCCCTACCCTTCGTTTCAGAACCTGCACGCCCACTAAAGGCTCACGTGACCAGAGCTGTACCACTTGGCCATCCATGGGGCGAAATAGCCCTGAAGATCCCAAGGGTATACGGTACGCTTCCCGGGCACAGAGCTACCAGATGACCAGAAACTCTGTCACCCCCCTGAGTGAGCGGGAAGTAGTCAACTGCCACAGAGGTAATCGGAAACCCCAAAGGCAAGTCCATCCACGATACCAGAAGTGCACATGAAAAGATCAAGAACAAATTTCTGAAACACCTTTCTATATCTCCTAATGAAAGTCCGTGACTCAGTAAGTACTACTAACACACTCAACTCATCCAGGGACGATGTGACCATCCTACCCCGTGTGTCACCCGCAAGCTACCCCATTCCCAATGGTGCCTTACAATTCTTGATGCACGTTCTGTGAATTTTAAACTTTTGTCTAAACCGTTGATTGTTGATGGGTAAAATGAAAGAATCCGTGTTTCAGCCAAACACATAGTTTTAAATCAAGCTAAACTACATTGTTAATTTCGAGACCTGGCTTCGAAATTGGCAGCTAGAAACTATGAAATGCCTTATTTATTTTGTAGATGCGGGCTTTAAGAGCTAATTTGAGCTGAGCTGAATTGTTTCCAAGTGGACAGCAACAAACACTGCAGTACATGAGAGTTAAACATTGCTTCCTTGCAAAGTGGTCGGCAACAATTAGACCTCTGTAAGGCCACTTAAAAAGAAAGTAGGTTCTTGGGCCTTTTTCTTGAAAAGTCTGTGCGGGCGGTATTTTATTTTACTTTTTTGGCCATATTTTTTCTTATATTTTAGGGAATTATTTTTTATTTTGGGTAAAGTAAAGAACACTGCCTCATAATTCTGCTTGTCACGTGTCCATCAAATTATTTAATCAGAATAATGGTAATTTAGCTTTTACTACTAGCCTAAAATACTTACCTGTATTTTAATAGCTTTACGTTAAATGAAAATGCTACCCGTCCCAAAAATGAATTCTACACTCTAAGCCCTTGCAACGGCGCTACCCCGGCGCCCCGTTCCCGCTCTACCACAGTTTGTTTTGGGATGCGAAATATACACTCAGAAGTGAGCCGTAGATTTCATCCACGACCCACTTCCATTCTATGGCTTCCTGTGTGCCTTCAGTTGGCTCCTGTTGTTCCTCCCCGGATCCCTCTTGGTGTGGGATTCCCGGTTGAATAGATAGCATGACTTGGGGAAACCCCCTCCCCCTTCCCGTACCATCATCCAGGGGACTATCATGTGACGAACCTCCTTGCGCACTGAGTACACTCAACATTTGTGCTCCGATTTTCAACCCGTTGTGCACCGACGGTCCATCTGCACTCGACACCTCTTTATTACGCAGTGTCGCCGCTGCCGCTGTTGCACTAGGTGCCGGGGGGGGGGAGGCGTGGACCATCCTTGTGGCGCACTACCCTGTCCCCCTTGTCCGCATCCCGGACGGGGTTACCAGTTCTAATAGCCCAGCCACGACCACTGTCCCTCCGTAGGTGGATCACTGGCTTTCCCAGCGTCAAACTCTGCTTTCCTAGCTGCTTCTGTTTTCTCCAAGGCATTCTCTACACACTCAACCACAATGCTGGCTAGATCCAAGGTCTGTCTGCCGAACCACGGGAGAACAAAGTAGGCGTCCCCACCTAATAGCATTTAATCGTTCAACGACACAACAGATTCATCACCCGACTCCAAATAAATGTCTAGATCCAAAGCAGATGATAGAATACCCTCCAGAGTGGCCAGTTCCTTGGCTTTCCTTACGCAACAAAGCTCTGCGATCTGAATCGACCCACGTGGCCAAAATGGCTTTCACTACCTTTGTGTCCAACTTCATACAGACCTCCACACATTTGCAGTGTTGGAAGTCACAAAACCTGCATCTCCTGCACAGTTCATGGGGATCTTTAGAGTTCTAACTTCTTCCACACTTTAGGACACCTTTCACTTGACAAGATGCCTTTTTTCGGGGTATTGTAGATTTATCTACGATTAGCATGTAGCAGATGCGAGCGGACAGCCTGCGGTCAGGAGCGGACCAGTGGGGCTCCAGACACCCGAGTGCAGACCGATGGCCCAGGCTCGGGGCGGACACTAGCGGACTTTACCAGACGCCCCAGCTGACAGTACCATGGGGCCTACCCAACACATGGGAAATCCAGTGGTCAACCTACGGGAGACAGTGGTCGTGGCTGGGCTATGAGAGCTGGCAACCCCGTCCGGGATGCGGACAAAGGGGACAGGGTAGTGCATCACAAGGATGGTCGATGCCTCGCGCCCCCCCCCTCCACCTAGTGCATCAGTAGGAGCGGCGGCACTGCATATCAAAGAGGTGTTGAGTGCGGATGAACTGTCGGTGGACGACGGGTTGAAAATCGGAGCACAAATGTTGAGTGTACACAGTATGCAAGGAGGCTCGTCACACGATAGTCTCCTGAATGATCGTACGGGGGGGGGGGGGGGGGGCTTCTCCAAGTCCCGATATCTATTCAACCGGGAAACCCACACCAAGAGGGATCCGGGGAGGAACAACAGGAGCCAACTGAAGGCACACAGAAAGCCATAGAAAGGAGGTGGGTCGTGGACGAAATCTATGGCTCACTTCTGAGTGTTTTTTGCCCAAGGATCGCAATCCCCGAAACCACGGAAGGGGAACCACCGGCAATGTCCTTTGCAAACATTGACCTGCTGGTGAAACAACAGCACAACCTCCCACAATCACAGGTACTGTATAGGTAGTTGTTAGTGAACGGAGGGGTGCTTCGTGAGAAAGGAAAGGTGCTCTCGGTGGTGGCTCCGCTGCCACCTCCGGACTTGACAAAAGGTTCTTTGGACTTCTTGGTGGGCAATGCTACTGCACCAAGTGTAACATGTTATAAAACTTACGAAGAAACTGAATATGTGGCAGCAGAAGTGAAAATAGATATGGAGTCTTCACTGCAAAAGCCACAATGGATAATGGTGGCTGGCTACCTCCCAACACGAAGTAGAGAAGAATGTGGTGAGGGCCAGCTTACGTGTGAACTCTATGGCTGATATGGCCTATTCGGCCGCAACCGCTAAACTGAAGGAGTTTCTGGCTACCGATCCGGAAGAAAGGAGTGTCGGAGTGATGGACAGTGCCGTTAAACTTTTGCGAAAAATCAGTGAGTTCCCACGAACGTGCTCAACTGTGGCTCCAGGGCCCTATTCAACTCTGTGCTTCACAGGCGGGATGCCTACCTGGAAGGGGCTCAGACAGCCGTGTGCAACGACACGATTAAGAGTCTTCGCCTTCTGCGTGTCCAAAAGTCTAATTGGCTATTCAATGGCCAACTCTTGACACACGCGCGGGAGTTGACGGACAAGGTGAAGCTGTTGAGACACCCGTCAACGCAGTGTTAATAGTGGAAGAGGACAGAGTGCACCGAACCTGCCATTTCAAGACTTTCCCCACCAAGGGGGTAACGTTCAACCGAAAACGACCCTTCCACAAGGACATGGGGAAAATCAACAGCATATTGGGAACCCTAAGAACGGCAGAGGCTGTGGTGCGCAAGGAATGGGAGCTTTCCCATGCAATAGGGGTGGTGGCAGACGAGCACCAAACCCTAAGCATTGACGAGATCTTAGCGCAACCGACTCCCACTCTTCATCATCAAGTAGGAAGGAAGGGCCAGGCGCCATCTCGGAACGTGGACGAGATTATTGACAACAAGTTCGTGCTGGCAGTGGTGGCCGGATACTATATCCCAAAATGTACTTCGGCCCCACCGCTATCAAACAACCGGCCACATTGGCTGAGGAACAGAGAGGAACCTCCAGAATTCGTCGTGGAGGTGAGGAAACTCCTAGAGAAGGGTGCACTGAGGGAGTCACCGCTGGACACGCCAGGCTTCTACAGCCCAGCCTGGGTGATCCCCAAGCGAGGAGTGGGCTCGCAGTTGATATTCAACCTCCGACACCTGAATGGCTACATCACTTCGGACCATTTCAAGATGGAAACGTTGGGATCGATCCGAGGAGCAATTCAACCGGGCGAATACACCACATCCATAGATCTGGAGGATGCCTACCTCCACATCCCCTTGCACCCCAGTGTATATCATTTGTTCCGCCTGGTTTGCCTAGCATTTTGTATTTCTTTCTTTTGGCCTGTGCACTGCTCCTCACGTCGTCACAGTCATGATGAAGCCAGTGCTAGCAGCATTACACCGTGCTCTTATCATCGTGCACGCATACTTGGACGATTGGCTCCTGCGCAACGAGGTGCAAGGAGAATTAGAGAGGGCCACGAGGAAGTGCAGTCAGTTCCTGGCACACCTGGGCCTAGGAGTGAACAGGATGAAGTTCAGAACGGTCCTGGCGCAAGTTTTCGAGTTCCTGGGTGTGAGGATCGACACTCTAAACTTCACTGCGAGGCTTCAGACTCGAGGATCGATCAGGTGGCGCAGGAAGCGACTGAACTTCTGAGTCGAGGGTCGGTGATGGCGAGAGAATTGTCAAGGACACTAGGCAAGAAGGACTCGTGCGCGACACTAGTGCCAATGGGAGCCTGGAGGGTTCACCCTCTCCACTGGCTCCAGAAACTGGGGTGGATTCCGAGGACGTCGTTGGAAGACCCAGTGTCACTCGACAGAGCACCAGTGGAGGCAATCGCGTGGTGTACCGACCACGACAGCCTGCGGAGAGGATGCCGATCCACACGACGGCGTCGGACTGGCTTCTGCTCACGGACATGTCCTCCCTTGGGTGGGGCGCGACCATGGGAGAAGAATAGTCAGCCGGAAGCTGGACAGCAGGGGTTGCATATCAACGTCCTGGAACTCCAGGCGGTTTAGTTGGCCCTGTTGATATGGGCACACAAACTGAGAGATTCGACAGTGACTGTGTTGTCAGACAACACCTCGGTGGTGGCATACTTGAGTGAGGGGAGGAGGTATGCGGTCATCTTCCCTATATTTGGAGGTGGGCCAGATTTTCCAACTGTGCACAGAGTTCGGGATTTCACTACAACCCAGACACATTGCGTGGAACCTCAATGTGTTGGCGGACGAGCTGTCCAGGAAGAACTTGATCCCCGCAACGGAATGGAGACTCCTCCCAGAGGTGTGCCAGAGCCTGTTCAGGCGGTGGGGCACACCAACGGTGGATTTGTTTGCGACAAGAGCGAACGCCTAACTACCGCTGTTTGTGTCACCATACCCGGACAGCAGGGCAATGGCGACGGACTGTCTGAGCATGTCGTGGGACAACATCTACGGGTATCTGTTCCCGCCTTTCAAGCTGCTTCATCAGGGGTTGAACAAAATCAGGACCTCCACGGGGATGTTTATTTTGATTACGCCATGGTGGGAAGCTGCATCGTGGTTCAATGGAACTCTGGACCCTCGCGAGGAGGAACCGATTCCCCTCCCGGATCGATTAGACATTCTGTCACAGCACGAGGGCAGGACACTTCATTAAAACCCCAAGATTTTACACCTTCACGCCTGGAGGTTGTGAAATTGGAACTGAATAAATCTGGTCTTTCAGATGGAGTGGCGAGGGTCATGGTGGAGTGTATCAGGGCTCTTCGAAGAACGTCTATGAGGGTAAATGCCGAGGATGGGTGGAATGGTGCAAGAAGGACAAGGTGACCGAGACGGACCCCTCCCCACAGAACATTTGTGAGTTTCTGAAATCTCTTTTTGACCAAGGGTTGGCACCGAGTACGATTTAAGGCTACAGGGCGGCAATCAATTCCGTTCTGGGCGTGATGGGAAACAAGGTGGTACTGGAGAGCCCAGCGGTGTTCAGAATCATACAATCCTTCGGGGTGCTAGGCCGGAGGACCCGGAAGCTGTGGCAGGAATGAAACCTCATGATAGTGCTTCAGTTCCTAGGAAGTGCCGCTCGAACCACTTCATGAAGCATCATTCGAACAGCTGTCAAGAAAGACTATTTCTACTAGCGGTGGCCTCGGCATCGAGGCAAGGAGAGCTGGCAGCACTAGCATGAGGCAAGGACTTCCTCAGAGCAAATAGTGACTGGTCACGCATGTCTTTTCTGCCCCACCCTGTGTTTCGGGCAAAGAACCTCCGGCCGGAGGAGTCACCAACACCTATAGTAATTTCGGCTTTGGCGCCTACACTTGAAAAAGGGTGTCCAGACAGACTTCATTGCACGGTCCGGGCGATGAGATATTACCTTGCAAGAACCATGGAGGTGGTAGAAGGGGTGCCAGAGGAGAACCAAAAGCAAAGGGATACGAGGCCGTGGATCCCTCTTTTTGTGAGACTCACTCAGGACAGTGAAAACATTACCCGGGACCCAGTGTCTCCGGGTGTTATCGCAAGGTGGATTTGCCAAACCATCAAGGAAGACCACCGAAAGGAAGGACTTATGACACAAGGGTCAATTGCGGCCCATGGAGTCAGAGCCATGGTAACCTCTTGGGCGTTTGCGATGGGAACCCCACTGAGCGAGGTACTGGAGGCAAGCAGGTGGAGAAGAAGGAATACCTTCATCGCCCATTACCTCAGATGTGTTAAGATGACCACAGCCACACACACGGGCATCAGGTTTATCGCTGTGGGTAAACTGGTTCACAGGAAGTAAGGTAAAGAGGTTTTTTACTCTTTAACTCATCACCGGAAGCACCGTTGAGGGGAGTTCTTGGTGTAGGTTTTATGTATTATGGTTAGTTATATGTTATCTACTACGGGTCTTGCAAAGGCGGGGTTCGACAGCACTGATTTCAGTAGGACAAAGTCAGCTATTAAAATACAGGTATTTTAGGCTAGCAGTAAAAACGAGGTTTTACCCCTAAAATTAGTTTTAAAATACTTACCTGTGAGAAACCACCTTCCTCCCACGTCGAACTGTTTCTAGCGGGGAGACAAACTGTATGGTAGAGTGGGAACGGGGCGCCGTTGCAAGGACCTGTTTGGGCCGGGTAGCATTTCCATTTAATGTAAAGCTATTAAATACAGGTAAGTATTTTAGGCTAAGT